>JAQFYB010002107.1:0-26907 GCA_034694085.1 Pogonognathellus longicornis | reverse complement strand
TCAAATTACAGATACCAGGGATTTTAATGAATTAGATTTATTTATTCAGTAGCTAGAGAAATAACAACTATAAAATACAATTTCTTATGCAGTAGAAATTAATAATATTTGTACATACCTATATACATAAAATGTAACAACCTTAGTCAACTAAATATAAAACCGACGATTTGGGCAAAACATCTACATATAGAAATTCTTAAACCTAGTTTACAAGGAGCATTAAATTAATATTCGGCCTTTAATATTGATTATTCAACAACAAATCACATTAATAATCCTTGCTTGCTTAATTTATCGCTCGTCAAACGTAACAAAACTACGAGTACAATAAGTTTGCACAAACTGTTAACAACTTGCTTAGATGCCTTTATAAAAGGTCAAACTGACTGACTTACTATGTATAATTATAGCAAGTTATTTAGAAGCTTACATATTGTATCATCTTTGTTATTTAATTATGCACATGTCGATTTCTATTTCTCAAATACTACTATACTATAGATTTATACATGTACTCGTAGACAAACAAACAAAGAAGTTCATGAATGATACTTCAGTGAATGGCTATGACTGCTTTATACATAGTATGATATACTGCAATAATATAATTGCATTCTAAAGGAAGGATTCTATCTCCAAACTAGATATATCTGTACCTACATTTTAGATATTATTTTCTTTATTTTTGTACCTAATTATTTATATGATGATCTAATCTCCCGTTGTTTCTGTGTGTATACAGATACAAACTTTGTACTACAAAGTGATCTGATTAAATATTGATGAGAAACTGAATAAAATTTGTGAAGCAGTATAAACTACTCCGGATGTTTCATCAATCTTCTAATTTGTAAGTAGTCGTATCATCGTATGCCTTTTATGCACCTTATGACATACTTTCCATTTTCATAGAAGTAATACATAAAATTATAACGCACATTAACTAGCAGAGAAATATTGATGAAGAATTAGTAAATATGCTAGGAGTTGTATGGAGAGTGAGTAAACAGAGTAGACTCTCTAGCTTTGAATAAATGAGTACTTGAAAAGCTATAGAGTCCTAGCTAAAACAATATGAGGGCTTGGCTATTTGGCTTTGTTATAACAACTAATACTACAGCTTGGATAATTAAGGTGGCGAAAGCCCATTGGCTTAATGGGGGATATTGTTTTCAAAGAATAATTTATGCACAAGCTACATCAGGCTTATTTCCTTTGGCTAGCTGATGAAAAGGGAGAAAGTCCCACAGTTTGTTTTATTCAATACCTTACTCCTTTTAACATAAGCCACTCTATGTGCTAGCCTAGGGCCAAGGGGATACCTATATTTATTATCTCCCAACATTTCGGTAACAACATCACAGCTCTACTTACGCAAATGCCAATATAACTCGAAAATTGTTATGATAATATATTGTTCGTATACAGAAAAAGTAGCTCAGAGCAAAGTCGAGTATTTACATTCCAGTACGTGAATTCAGACTGAAAAGATTAACATTTACTGAGCATATTATAATTAATATAGGATTAGCTTTCCATGTTATACATTCAGCTTGTACATACCCAACTAGTCTTAGGATTGCTAGAAAAAACCTCATATAGAGCAACTTATCATAAAGTTAGTATTTTGTCGATCTATACAATGATATGATAAACCCACTAGTAATATTATGATATGACTGTGCAAAAATCATTTTCCCGATTTAGTTTTTGTTGCTAATGATAAGATAAAAGATACTTATTGGAGTATCAAGTAAACTATGTATAATAGCTAGCACATAGGAATAATATTGATGCATGAAAGCATAAATGAAAAGAAAAAAACAATAGGGTAATATTAGAAGTTGAATTTTTGGTATTATGAAAGTAGTGATGATAAATCAAAATGAGACTGTGATGTGGAGAAAGAAGGATGAGAATGGAGAACTGCTTGCTGGCTTATTGCATGAACGGTTGCTTGCGTTCGTTTCAGTTGTATGCATACATGCATATAATACACACACATACAATAACACACGCTGATACGGAAACCTTCCTTCCAGTCTCTGCCAAAGATCCAAGCTGGAAAATCTTTCTCACTTCAGTTCTCGATTCCCACTCGGGCGAAAAGTGAGAAGAGAACAGTTTGACTGACTGCAAGTACGTTGCATGGATGTAGACTTGGAGATAGGAATCAAACGAATTTATACAGAACAGGGATTGCATAATTACGTTACAAAACAGAGGCGTGAAAAGGGAAAGCAACGTGTGCGAGAGAGAAAGCCTTCCATCCAATCCAATCCACCCACCGAGACTTCTGTAGCAAAGCAGTAAAGAGACTTTACAAGTATTTATTACTTAAATGTAGTTTATGAATATGAATATGGACATTGTTATATTCAGAATTCAATTCACAAAACCCTTATGCATATATTCATGTATTATGTACCTACAAATATATAGATATTACATGTAAATCTAACGCTAGATGATTTTAGTACTTTGCTATTCATGTAGCAGATTTTGCAATATACTTCTACACCATAGTACATACAATATTGCTAGTATTTGGAAAATGCAATGTAGGACGGGTATACTAAAGTAACAAGAATTCTCCTCGCTAAGCTAAAGCATATCTGCAAATATAATATTGGTTCGTAGATATTGGTATGTGTGGTAAACCCTGTAACTGCAGTGCAGTGAGACAGATAAAGCTTTTGCACAGTTGAAAATGGCACAACACAGTGAGAGAGAGACTGAAGCCGTGTGGAGAGAGTGAGAATGGAGTAGGCGAAAAGCATTGGGGTATGTAGGAGAAAAAGATTATTGAGAGAAACAGACAGGAGGAGAAGGCAGAGAAGGTGATATCCTGTGAAGAGATTACCTCCATTGAAGCGGAAACTTTCAGCCAACAGTTTCATTGCGGAAGTCGCGCCGGATGTGAAGATGACAGAGTAGTCATCTGCATTGGTTCCAAAATGATGAAGAATCCTACATAAATGTTTCACACAGAATTTAGATTTGATTCAATTTCATAGAACATAATGAAATTCACAATTTGAGACAGCAACTAACTTAATTAGCTTGAATGCTCTCGGCAATACTAGTACGTAGTACTAATAAGTAAGGCATGTACATTACTTTATGTGCTGGAAGTCATCCATGCACACATTTATCCGCTTTTAATTCATCTACACTTTTTTAATTGCTCTGTTCCTATAGATTCTATCTTTAGAGTCGAATTTTCCACTCAAATCATTTAGCTGCTACAGTACAGTAAGAGAACACAGAGTAGCAGAGGCGGACGGATGCGGTACAATTCCCATTCGTCTACAACATGCAATCATTTCATTGCGTTCATTTTACTCATGTTGCTTGCTCGCCAATCTTCTAGACTGGCTAATTATTTTACAAGTGACACACACACACAGAACAGCTCAAAAGTAAGGCTAAGATTCTATTTGATACAAGTGAACAACAATTATCTCCGGTAATAATTTAAATTAGGATTTTAGGAAGTCTACTAATTGAAATTCATGTTAGCATTTAATTACCTGCTTCAAGTAATGTGACAGTATTAGCTACATTTTCTATAACAACTTACGTATACTTTCCATTGTTTATAAAATGTAATAGTGCTTGGTAATTTGCTCACTTGCTACGAGAGAGATATGTTCTGAGTAAATGAGGATTAAAAGTGGGAGATGAGAAATGGTTTTGCGAACGCCTTGTGCGAATGCAATAGCAGACAAATAGCTAACAAGGTTTGCAAGCTCTAGAATCAAAATTAACAGCAGAATTTCGCGATTCAAGACATTAAGACGTGGTTGCTGTGATTTCTGACGGAAGAGCCTCCAGCCAATGCAGTTAGAGAGAAATCAGTTAAAAAGAAAATTGAATAAAGCCTAAAACCGATTCAATTTTACTTGGACTGCTTTTCGCTCCTTTGTTTGCTTCGCCCCATTTGCTTCCACCAACCACCCTTACATTTACTACACGCAGACAGTACGTGATGTGCCGTTTTGTTTCTCCGTTTGTAAGGTATCTGCAGACACAATACAGAATTCTAGTCTTGTCATGTCTTGTGTTGGAGGAAGAGAAGGAATTACTATCAAATGTAATCTAATCACCAATTTAAATTAAATATTGCTCAATGTCAATTTCGCTTTGATTCAGCGTAAGATACATGACAATGTAAGTAAAAGTATTTGTCAATGGTTTATATCTCCAATTGTAACATTGGAATTTCTCTTCATTACATAACTCTCCGTGCAATCTACCAAAAAGGCCCTAGACGTTCATAATAACCCTGAGACTCTATATTTATCTCATCTACGCCGTTACAAATGTCATCCACTTTTAATTTATTAGGAAAAATTCCCCGAGTAAATATCAATGGAAACTCTAATGCTTATGATATTGTTTCTCCAGTTTATTAGCAAGAAGACTCTTTTACGCTCACTAACTTTAGTGGAGTCACTAAAGGCACAAACACATATGCACATTAAACTTTATAGATACGTTGGAAGATTTACTTCCATAGGCAATGCAATGGAATGAGTAGGTATTTACTAGTAAAGCCAAGCCTTTAACAATTATTTGTTGTACCAGGTTTCCCAATAGGTATATTGGTACTTATACAACGTCTTGAAATTGCAATAGCTTTTACTTTTCCTATTTCGCACTATAAACGAAGACTTGGCTAGCTAAGATAATAACATTACATGTATAGCATACGTATAGAATCATAAGTTTTTTACACTTATTATTGTTATTATACACCTACTTGGACTACTTCTGCCTACGCCTTAGTCTCGTACTTGCCACCACTTTGTACAAGTAAGTATTATAGATAAAACATTAAATTTCTGTTTATCAGGCTATGCAGGTATTTTATAAAGGAGCAATTTCTATAAGAAGTATTCAGGATTCAGGCATAGGGCTATGTATAGGAAAACTGAATATCAACTAATAAAACAAGTAAGGAGAAAAACACTTGAGTTGAAGGTCCGTTATTACTTAAAGGGGTATTACAAGAAGTGTAGGTGTATGATACATATCCACATGGTATAGATGACTGGAGGAGCTACTTATGTCCAGTATTTGTGCTCTGCATGTGCAAACATTTTTAACAGCCTTCACATGAGTTATGGAATCAATTTTTCAGTACCAAAGGCATAACGACCCAACGCCTGACTAACGGTGAATAAAACTAAGAAAGTTTTCCCATAAAAACTGCCACGTGTGGGATTTCATGGATGATTTTGAATCTTTACACAAATACTGAACAGCTTACATGATAGTTTTCTTAATACAAAAACTGGAGGACTGTACAGTTCCAGGTACTATACATACGTACCTAGATAGAGGATAGGAATTACTATTCTGTTTTAATATCCTGGAATAGCTTCCACAGTTTTGTTCCCCACACACTCGAATACATATTTTTATTCAGATCAAACACAAACTCTTTTACATTTACAGCTAGGTACTTGTTCATATATAAAGTGTGCAACAAAATATAACTGTCAGAAACCAAACCAAATTTAAACAAAGTGAAAGTTATCAATCAAACAATTTAAGCGTATACCACCAACACCACCCTACCACCGCCATAGTACTCCTTTGCTTGTACACAGCTAAGTTGTTCTTGTACACAAAGCACACAGCTATTAGAATGTTTAGCTTTATTTGGGATACTGAGTAGCGAAGAGTTTTCCAGGAGGAAAAGCATAAAACCGTTAGAACGTCGTTTTGCTGTATAAGTTCTAAATATAGAGAGAGATAGCTAGTATTGTGTTCATCGGAGTATATCCTGCTACATGAGGGTTTGGTTGCTCTTAGAGAGAGTAAGTATTGGAGTGCATACGGCATCGTTTGAACAGTAATGGTAAATTTGAGTGCGGGAGTAATAGTGGTGCATAGTTGTACATACATATTGAATCAAATGGAGGAAAGTAGTCGAGTGGGGAAAATGTACGGAGATAGGAAGGGAATACAATGCATAACAATAACAAAGGCGAAGTGAAACATAATGGCATTTCGTTCTCTATTCTGTGCAGCAGTCGATGTCGTTTGAGACTTTGTTTTGCTGATGGAGATTTGAGACTGTAGCCGCTGCCACGACTGCCATGAGCTGAGTACTGCACTGTGCTCACCGTCGACATAATAAAGTTACTGAGATAGTTTGACACAAAGTTAAACATTCAACTGCAGTTACACAGACATAAAACTAAGGTAAGTAAACTGCCTCTGTGTGTACAGTTGAGTCGACCAATGTAAAACCCTGGAGTTTAAAAAGTATCAAGCCAAAGCGACTCAATTAAGGTGAAGTTGTCCCAAACGCTTCACAAACGACAAATACGAACGGACAGTTAGCTGGCACAATAAATTATAAATACTGGTATTCAAGAAGATGTGTTTGACTTTACATTTAGCAAGTAAGTATCTAGAACAGTTCGAGCGGAAAGAACTGGCTGTTAGCTCGTTGGATAGTGTTAAAGTTTATGTGGTCCATTTTATACTTTATTTATACCCTGGGAAGACGGAAAAGACTATGCATAAAAATTGTCACTTTCCCACTTCCCATTTGTCTTGTACTTGTAAAGCATTGCAACTATTTTCTTTGTCAGCAGAACAAGTACTTCACTGTCAAACTTTTTACTTATTGAATTACTCCAAATATGTTAATCATTTATCTTCTTTATGGTCTCTCCATATTAAAATTGCGGTTTCCCTAAAGGTTTCTCTGATAACATTACCAAATTTGCTTTCGTGTGTGTCCCAAGTCGCAACTTGATAAATTGCATACAACAACCAAGCAAAAAATACAAGTCCAGCAAATAACATTGGCACAATCGGGATAAAAAGTTCCCCATTTTGCAAACACAAAACCATACGTATGTTCTACTAGTAAATACAAATAAACCTAGTTACTTGGTATATGTAAGTACAACTATGCACAGTATACATGACTATGACATAGTTTCATTGACTGTACTTGGACTTACTTACTCCACTATTTAGTTAGCGAATACAAGCACACAAAAACACTTGTGAACCCATTCTATGCATTTATTTAGTATTTTAGTATTGAAATATTTCCTTAAGTGAGCGTATGACTGACTACTCCAGTACAGTCTTATAGTCTTACGGATGGTAAGACGGGGGTCTGGCTCATTAAAAATTTACAAGAGTTGCAGGGATATTGAAAGAAAGGTTCATGTCTCAATGAATAATTTCTTTTTGCCTATCTTTCAAAGGTAAGTGGAAAGCATTTCTGAGAAGGAAACGGTTATTCTGCTTCCAGTACTACCACTTCGCTTGCCATTCCATTTTATGTCATTCAACAAAGGATTTAACTCCAGTGTGTTGTACATAAGCTGTAGGGTAGTTCTAGACGTATGCTTACATGGTTTATGTGATGCGATGTGATGCGACGTGACTGCTAACTTGAAAGTTCAGTTGAGTGCTTAAATATTTCAGTAATATTGAATGAAATCAAATGGGATGGCATAGTTCTCCCGTTATCGTATGACTACTCGCTCCCTTCTTTCCCCACATGTGCCTATTATAACACTATTACTATACTTTTACAGTATTTGTGAGCAACCAGGCACAAAATCACATGATATACCTTACCTACTTTTCCACCATACCACTAAACCTATATTTATGTTTACTTGATACTTATCAGATCCATGATCCAGTTACGGCCCCTACAACTATTACATGTATGTGCACAAAGCTACTTTTCAACTGAATAGTACCTAAACGCTTTTCGGTCATTGGAGCAATAATAATATTATGAATTTTTTAATGCCAATTTCATTTGGCTTCATCAATTACAAAATAAATGGACAAGGTTCGATAGGTGTGTATCGTTTACTTAAGATATGTTTACGTCATTGACCCACTACAATAAAACTCTTAACCGTTAACCTGTTAGAAAAGGCATTAAATTAGTTTAATCATGAGAATGTGTTCATGTATTTGCCATTAATGTTTGTTTGGGTGAATGTAAATGGATTATTTCAATATGCTCGTTTGCAGTTTACCAAGTAAATGAGTTGAGTCAACATAGTCTCTTTTGTGTCCTGTCTGAGTTATACTTTTTGCTTCATTTTTTTACGAGAGTGCTATAACTAAAATTATTACAGTGAGATTTTTAGAGGAATTAAAACATGAGAATAATTTTCTATAATGGTTAGAGTGTTGACATTTATTGCAATTGAACTCATATACCATTTCATATTTTCATTGTATTTTATCCGAGACATGTAAGTAATGTACAGTAGATGTAAACTCTTCACTTATTCACTTCACGCGGTTTTGGTCAAGAAAAACACTTTTTAAGTGCACATTCTGAGACATTAGTCACTATACAGTTAATACCTAGAAATAAAGCTGTTTTGCTAACTCGGCGAAATAACTGTGAACCAAATGTGAAATGACATTAAATTCACATACCCTAGCTGTGATTTGCCTACAGCGTGTACACTATGTATTGCCAAAGAAATATATTTAAAGAGCATATTGTGTGAATTTATGATGACTGTAACTCATTTAAACTGAAGTTAAAATATTTGGAATAGAAATGGAAAGATTTTTTGCTAAAGGTCTAAAATCTTGTACGAATTCCAAGCAAATTGCGGCAGTCTTAACGCTTTTGTATGAGAAGGAAGCAAAAAACAAGAAATCATTAAAAATAACTACCTAAACTCATTGTGCGTAGTATCCGTAATGCTAATGCATATAGAAGAGGCTCGAGATAAAAATATAAAATGATTAAAATAGCTCAGCCCAACAAAACCTTTATTTTCTGCATGAATAAATGGAGACAGTGACTCAAACATGCATAAATGATACATTGTTCTTTCCCACATTTCAGGTTTTCAAACTCGAGAGTGAAGTAAAGCAGTAATGGAATACAATTGAGAAACTTCACTTAGAATACACTTTTACAAGAGCAGTCATCATAAGTACGACTTGTATACATAGAAGAAGACGCGTCGTAGATGTAGAAGTGTTATCATACATACAACATCGTAGAAATAGAATAATGCACATCACTACCACTGCACTATACAATACACCATTTCAGGTAGCAGCGAAAAACTACTGTGTTTTACAAAAGACAAAAAAAGAAGAAAAATGCCCTCTTTTTATTTAACAATCACCCATGCCATAGTATTCTCCGTTATACATGCTTGAGATATTGTCTTCTTTGCTCTCTTTGTAATGTTGAAAAGATAAGTGTAAGTGATGACTTATTCTTTCGATTCATGCACTCCTCGCTCAAAAATATACACACAGTTTCTATTCTGTAGTATACATACTGTCATACTACATACACACAATACATACAGCAGCACTATCCTGCTTGAATTAAAAAGAAAATACAGGCTTTCATAAATACAATCGAAACACAGTGTAGTTAAGTATTCGATATAATATGTATACATGTGCCTAGTATACGTTTAGCATCTTGATACTTTGTATATTGGTATAGTATCAAGATGCAGTAGAGTGAATAAGATTATTACGTGCCGTGCATAATCCTTTTGGGTGAACTGCTTCCAACTCAAGTCGTACTTTGGCTAAAAGGGAAAAATTTCCAGATAAGATGAGAGAAGATGAGATTCTTGAGACGAGTATATAGCAAGGAGGAATTCTTGTAGTATACATATTATAGCACTATGTAGGTAGTAGGATATGTACATTCTATCTACAATATACCTACAGGACATGTGCACCTTGTGTAAGAGTATGCATGTACCTCAATACTTTTTTGTCATGTCACACCAACCAGTCAACCCAACCAAGCCAAGCCGAGTCATCCCATTGCATTACAAAATATTGTACATTAGAAAGTATATTACGAGCTAGAGGGGAAAAGTAAAAGTGTTTCATTGTATACAATGATATGGTGGCAAGAGGCTGAGAGACACAGCACACGACACGAAACATCATATTCTCGTGCCCATAGCATCAGTAAGTAAAATAGCAATATACATGAGAGCGTCAGACTGGCGAGTCTCATCTGGTGTGTAGTGTAGTGCTGGTGGAAGACAGTTGTACTTAGATACAAGCAGAAAAGTGTATGTGTATAGTGGAGGTATATGTGGATAGTATGTACATATACGGATCGAAGATGTGACTGAAGTAAGTAGATGGATGAAATGAATGGGCTTGAAGAGCATGATATTATACCAAGAGAAAGAAATGAAAAGACGAAAACACGAAGGAAAAAGATCACGAAAAGGCAAGGATGAAGATCGCATTAAGGTACATTTATACTTCTCCGGTTATTATTCGCCTAGGTAACTTTATATTATATAACTTCCTTTCGTAGGCGATGTCTTGTAGGTTCTAGGGACAAGGAGCAGTATTGAAAGGCATGCTACTACATGGAAACTAAACCAGACAGGTTGCATTTTGCAAAGCAAACTCCTGTATTGCAATATCAAAGTAGAATCCTTACATCACTTATGAGTCTTCTTTCCCTATTTACTAGTCCTCATCCATCTCTTGATTCTTCCATTCTCTTACCTTCACTAGATCTTCCATTTAACTTACAGGCTATCATGAAACTATTTCTGGATTGAAATTCTAGCGCAGATTATATATAGGTACCATCAAGTAATCATATTCTTTACTCTAGTGTACAAGAATTACTTATGTACCTACTCTCTCTCTCTCTCTTCCACTCTCTGCTTATACACGGCATTCTATATACCTAGTAATGCTATTAGAGAAAATGAATGATCGATATTCATAATACGAATGCCACTTCACCTCACTTAAATTACACCAAGGAAAAATGGCAGGCTATAATATGAGACAGACTTTCACTGGAGAAATCATGCACGTTCATTAGAATCCCTGTAATAACGCAGCTCTTAAAACTATAGAACCAAAATGAAAACCCTAAGAAAAAGGAATAATAAAAGGATTGAATTTGTGAAAGCGTAATCTAATTGAATTGAATACTACTTACTATAAATTGCACTAATTTTTTAGGAAAACGACTTCGATTTCCTGTCAAGAAAACATGATTTAAAATCCATTAATCGAATTAAGGTGACCTTTAGCTGACGTGAACAATTAGTCATGTCTAGCGTATAGACAAAGATTATTTGTAAAAAATCTTTATTGGAAAGTTGCTGTACAGTAAATTCTCGTATGTTGAATATTTAATAAGATTAACGTTCGTTCACATTCACATTGATATAGTTGGAAAAGTCAATTTGAAGAGTCCGTACCTGAGTCTTATGTAATCGATTGCATCGGATGTGGCAGAACTGGAGGGATTCCTTGAATGCGGATTGCTGAAAAGGTTTGATTGCAACTCCGAGTGGTATGCATCGATCTGGCTTTTTGCATACAAAGTGGCTCCACTGTGATCCAAATAGCAGGCATCTAATCATATTTCAAATAAAATAAAATGAAATGATGCTCCTTCACTGAAGTTCTCCACCCATATTGTCTACACACATACTGTACTACGTACATACGTCGCCTCTCAAATCCAGCTTAGTAGAACTACCTTTATCTTCAGCTTCACCAGCTATCTGTCCTTCCCATCTTTTCAACTGGAACAAAGAACTAAAAAATAGTATCTCATCTGCGGAGATCTCTTAGGACGTCTACTCAAGACTTTATAATAAGGTGTGTGATACGAACTGAGATATACACACTTATACCTGCAATCAATACAACCAGAGAATCTCTACACGAGCTCCGTTGCTCGTGCCGTGCATTGCTTACACATCCAGATTTGCCCCTGACATCAAATATTATTCTACTTTACTTTCTGTTGTTTTCTTCCGTAACATTTAGCCACAGAGATATATAGATTAGACCCACAAGAGTATACTAGAAATGTTGCCAATTTGAAAGATGTAAGTGTATTTTTATAAAAAGCAACCCTTTCTTTGCATTGTATAGCACCTATTTATACCTAGTCTAGTAGTTATATACTTTTTTGTTTGCATTCAAGTCAAAAACCCGCAAAATAGTTGTTGACTTGATTACGTATCCTGGATTTGGGTTTGGTTGGCGAACTAAACCAAGAACTGCAGTCAATGGCAAGGCAATAGATATTGGAGAATGCTCTGAAGCTTAGCGGTGGTATCAATGCTGTAGAAAACACTACGCATTCTTGTCACCGTTACAACAGTTGTACTAATAGTATTAATCCGATAGTACTCTTAATGACGTATAAATGTAAATGGCAAGGAACGAATGTATCCCTGGCCTGGCCTAACCCTACATCAGCATAAAATGTTTATTTCCCGTGTCCTAGTACTTAGATAGAATCACACGAAAACAAAACTAGACTTCACTAATGAAAAACTGTATTTCACGAATGCACAAATGTAAAATTTAAGCTATGGTAGATCACACAGAAAGCTCATGAAAACGGTACGTTAACAATACTATACATTTGGAAGCGCAAAAGTGCATCCATTAATAATAAATAATTATTTCACGAGGTAGTAAGAAAACAGAGTGAGTAGAGTTGAGTAGACGAACACTTTGTATCAATATTCAATAGGAACAAAAATTGGACTTGTAGCAACAATATTCAATACAAACATCTGTGCAAAATTATGCTTGCTAAAATGCTACTACATTGCGTAGTATACATTATGTGATTTACTATACAACAAGGAAGGGAAACACTACTAAGGAAATATTGTGCAACTATTTTACTTAATGGGAAATGGATCAGTGTACATAAATCGTATGCAAAACTAGGCGAACCCTAGTCCAACAATTATTAATTAATTTCTGACTATAGAGTAGGTAAATATATATGACAATTAAATGGAAAATTGCTGTCCGAAGGGTCTACACCTACAGTTTGTGATAATAAACATAATTTAAGTAGGCACTCATCATCAGATCAGTAGTTTGAGATTATATAATCCCAGCAGCGTACGTTTAGCAATCGAATGAAATTATAAGAACCATTCATTGTAATTATTGGTAATTGAACAATTTTGCGCATCTACCCACACAATGTTCAGCGTGTGCTTTGCTGTGTGTGCCTACTGCCTACCTCTTATCCCACTAGCCTACTCGCTAGAGCCACAAATCTAATCCGTTACGTGTCGATTGTGTTACAGAAGGTCTAGCTTCCTTTTAGCTGAAAAAGCTTATAATGCGGCGGCAATCCTACATTTGCTTTTGGAAATCCTCGAGTTTCTTTATATTGAGGTTTGCCATGATACATAGGCGTAGAGCGATGTATTTGTGCAGGAGGCACATACATATATAGTCACAGTCGATTTCTGAAAGAAATATCACTTTTTTTACATCCCTCCCTCCTGCACTACTTCCTCCATTTAATTAAATATTGCTCTGAGGATTAGGCAACCGTGAAGCTTTGTTCTTTCAAACTTTACGATAGAAATTCCTCAATACCTATACAAAAAATCGGTAGGAAGAACACATCAAAAATGCTGGCACGAGGTAGAGCACTAGCCGTAGTAATCGGAAAGTAATATAAAGCCCGTGCCAACATTGTGATTGCTTCTAGTTCTAGTAGCTCTAGAGTTGTGTGTAGAGTGTAAGTAGGTAGATACACAATTATTCCGCGGAGTTTGGTTACAATGCAATGTAATGATAGCAAGTAGCTCATCAGATCTCTGCCTGTCATGTTTTGTCACTATAAGTGCTTTGGTAAATGCACACAATATATATTAGCCATGCCACTTTATATTGTATCACATACATCCTAATGAAATCGTAATATATTCAGTCAAGATAAAGCTAAATTAGTCCATAGCTTATGCATACTTACGATATATCGCCAACAACTAAGACTAAAGTCAAGATACAATTCTCTGCTCTTCGTATCTGTATCTGTTCACCAAAACTGCTTTTGGATGGTATTTCTGGAAACATTGCAGATTCGTTTTATCTCAAGCCAATCCCATCTCTGGCTTTTGTGATGCTGAGAAAGCACTTGCTGTCAGTGAAAATGTAGGATTGGCTTCCTTTACCTCTTCTCTGTAAGCACTCCATGAGAATATTCATCGAAACTAGAAGTACTATGCTGAAGTGTAATTTCCAGACATCCCTCCATAATAACATCCCGTATTTTATGCTCCCTACTTCAACTAACAATTCTTAATTCCATTCCAATTCAATCCAACATCCTCCATATTACAAAGATTCAATTTCAGTTTTACATATTTACTATCTTCCATGCAACCTGAACCTGAATTTATAAAACTGTTATGTTATAAGTAAATGTAGTCCACATGTATTTCGTTGCACGGGCTAAAGCTGTATATGGATGGTTTTGATTATGGTTATTATGCTACTGTTGCCCGAAATTGCAACCCTCTCTGTATTCCTAGTTCGACTTTAGTACAGATAATAATATGAAATGAGATCAACTTCATCAACTTGAAATCTAACACTAATTAACTAACAACTGATTAACAAAATAACTAATTAAGCAGACTGAGTTATTAATTTAATGTTACAAATATTTTTGCGTATTTATAAGAAAAAACTAGTTTACAAAACCATAGATTGATGGTTTTCATAATTAATAATAATCTCATAGCAATTCGATCATTCTAGATCCATCCACTTGATGCTATGATATACAAACACCAATGAACCAAGAGTCCCGATAATATTTTATGTTCTAATAATAACTAGAATTGTAATCCAATTAATTCGCAAAAAATCTTATAGAACTTTACTAATTCTTATGGAAAATCTGAAAATGGGTATCTGTTAAAACATACCCACTTTATGCATCTTTAACAATTACGCATATTATTTACGCAAACTTATGACTATGGTTAGGGTTAGAATAATATTTACTTATTAAAAGCACAATACACTCGTTCCCACTCTGCCTAATAGATACTTAGCTGTTTTATGGTAGTTGTAAAACTGCCTGTTGTGAAGTAGGAATCATCAGATTCAGAATTATCTAAAAAGGTTGAAAAAACATTTACAAAAGTATTAATCGATGGAATTATTAAGCCGTTAGTCCTCAATTGAGAAAGTTGGAATTCAGTAAATACACCTTTCCGCTTGTACTAACAATTCAACACTTGAATAACAGAAACAGACTAACTATTTTCTCACATTTGTATAATCGAATGCATATATTCTCGCATTTGTTGATCTGTATATGTACCATACCTATATAGCTATAGAAAGCAAATTCAGTTATTTGATACAAAAGCTTCCTTTTCAATCTTCCAATGTATTGATTCATTTCATCGGATGTTGAATCTGGTACATTGGGCTAATAAAGGAGCATCGAACGCGCATTTCTACTAATGATATTACTACGCATACTACAACACAGCACCGGGACAGTTTTCTGAGCGAAGCTTTCTGAAGATACGAACTATATCTCGAGCGAAATTGAATGAACAATCTAATTTCTCAGGCATTTTGAGCTGCCTGCATGACTGAACATCGCTCCTGAAAGCAGACTTAACGAATAGATGAGAGATACGCATTCGACACAGCAGTGAGGATGAGGTTGTCCTATCTCAGCCAGCAATGTTAATAAGGTTTACGTGTTATGTGCTGATACTCTGTATCCAATTTCTTAAACTTCCATATGCTTCAGTGCTATATACACCTACTTACTAATATTTGAAGTTAACTGAGATGAGAAATATTCTTACCATTTGGTGTTACAGATATAGCTATAAATAGGTAGGTATATGAATTCGAATAATTTCTACCTGAACAACTATACAGATATAATACAGGGTTGCGTGTGAAATATTGCACTTTAAATAAACTTGGGTGTAAAAGTTGATAATAATATATGCAATTTGATATACATACGACCTATATATACAGTTTTAATTTTACAGCCGAAACAGTTGTGAAATCTGCTTTCCACCATAGTTCAAACAGTTTTAATATCCTTAATAAAACTAAATGCAGTTTTGGTACAATACAGTTTTCTTGATTAATAAAAAATAAGGTCAATTTAATTATTGACTAATATTTCCAGTACTTTTTTATACACAACTTCATAATTTTGTACGTAGAAGATAGGTTACTTTTACATAACAGAGCTTCAAAGCAAAGAGATAGCATGGCAAAACGACGTATTTCTCCAAATCGGTATATTTATATCAATTTTGCCAATATTTCTATGTTTTTCACTTTTCACTGGAAAGTTGAAAAGTGGAATAATGGCAACTCCGGCATCTCAAATGAATATCACTCTGATGTTAATATGAACGTAACATATAGTACCTAATATGAACACAGATTTTCATTCATGCATGAATTTAGTTAAGAATGGCTTATCCATCTCCATTACCAAATCTTTCACAAGAAAACCCAATTAGACGATGGATTCAGTATTCTCTTCAGGTTATCAAGCAAGAATATGTCTTTTAGTACATTGTTTAGCCTTCTGTGTGACACAAATTAGGATATTGTTTACCATTGTAGTCGATTTTCGTGAAATCTAAACCAACTAGAGTAAAGCAAAGCATTGTTTCCTTTATGCTGTTACCAATAGTACTATTGCGCTGTTACCTGGCTCTGCAGGGTATCAATTTTACTGCTACACACATTAAGATGTTACTATTAGGTATACTTAGTATACTATTACCTATAATAATTTCAATTTTATCAAAAGTACAGCTATGCTTTGATTTGCTTGTGCAGTAATAAAATCATTTCTCTTTACAGACACCAATAATCCACAAACATCTTGACTACAGAAAACCTTAGATATTTTTCTCCGATTCAATTTCCTATTATTAACTATACTTGGTTTAATGGCCACGTTCAAGTAACTTGATATCAACTAGCAAAAGAAAACTAACAAGGTGCATGTGCATAAGGCCATAATAATATGAATATAGTAGCCCGTATATTTACAATCAGTCAAGTATTCTACTACTGAAAAGGACATTTTTTGTAGTGTGTTCATGCAGCAACACGTGTTGCACAAAACTTAGCTTATGAGAACTTTGGTTTTTGCAGGGATTCTATTGTTTTTGGATGTCTTTAATCGTAGTAAACAAGTCTGCACAAGAATATGAGGTTCATGACCAACTCATGCCAAGACACTAACTATAAGGAAAAGGATACTTACATCTAGAATGTCTCTGATATTTCTTTTGCGTGTTATCGATGTACCTAGTGCAAACAACGAAAGGACATTTTTACGTAGGTATGTATGGTATGTTGCGTAAATCGAAATAATTTTACATCTACAAAGCAGACAGTAAAACAGACGGATGCAAATTAACATTTATGACAATAACTGAGGGCAATCATCTTGATGAAAAACAGATATTATAGCTTATCAGTGTCATGGAAAATAATAATGAGTTTACCTCAATACCTCACGTTTGACTGAAATATTTATACTTATCTATAGAATAAATGTTCGAAGATTCTATAGATATGTAATTACGGTAATTAGTAGGAAGAAATTGCAGCATTTTTCCCTGTAATGGATAAGGGTTTAAGTGCGGGAGCCAAGAAAATATACAATATAGTTGTAGGTCTATCTTTACATGTATAAAATAACTACCTATATAAACCTAACACATTAGTGCCCTTAAAAGAATCAACAGAGATTTAGCTTATCAAGTGCCTCTAACGAGATGGGCAATCAATCTTGTTAATAATCATTTGCTGAACTCATTAAAGTAATGCAAATAGCATGAAAAGATAACTAATTAAGGACGGAAGTGACATAATGAATACATACTCTTGTTTTTGGCTGTCACTTATTAGGTAAATTGAAAGCTATGATGTAAATATATGAATAACACTAAACACCTGAAACAAGTTTTGCTAATCTGTATTGGTAGACATTTAAATTTGGTAATTAAACTGACTTTCAACTCTCTGGAACTCTTGAGCGTGTTTTCGAAGTTCTTCTTCATTAAGTATCTCCTTGTAGTGAAATTGAGACGATGAAGAGCCAGAGCTATGCTTCATCATCTTGTCTTCGTCGCTTTTGACGTTTATTTCATTAGAAAACATTCCTTGTTGATCACCAAGATCCGTTGCAGTATTAACTCCCATTTCAGTGCCGTAATAAAACGCAGTAATATAACCACTACTTTTACAGTACGTATAAACACTTTCTTGGAATTCTTAAACTTCAAGTGAAAGCTTCTTATTAAACCTTCAGAGTACTCACTTGGTTAATTCAACTTGACAGAAATTTCTTCCTTTCCCAGAGCAATCAATACAGTACTCTGCACACATAGAGTCTCAGTTTGTTTGTAATAGGAAAATCTCTAGATACATGTGCTACTTGTAAATCTGAATGTAAGGAATATTCCATAACATATTTCGACCACCCAAAGAATTAGCCACGAATGTTCAGGATTAACATAATACGGGTGAATGTAATGTTAACCATTAAGAAGGATTAAGTTATTATTGAATTGCTCATGTTATAAATGTATGCAATGTATGTAAACGATGTTATTTGGAGATGATTCCCAATAATTGTACAAAGAGAATGTAGGTGGAATGATGAATCATTATCATGGTTTATCGTTATCATCATATCGTCATCATTATATCATATCGTTATCATGAATACAATATTAACGTATCCTTTCCTAGCTTTACATTTGTCGGTATTATGTTAATCCTTATTAGTAAACATTTGTGGTTAATCCTTGTCGTTGGTCGGAATACGTTCTGGAATATTCTTTACAAGGAGAACAGTAAATTAAGTTAATACTTATTTAGAAAAGCAATAAATCTAGATAGGGTTATTATGTTATTTCAGTTTCAGATATTCATAAAGGGAAGAAATATTGTTACCTTACTTATAAGAACGAAAATGGAAGATGTCCTAAGCACTACGTACCTACAGTTAGTCACGCTTGTAAGTAGGTACCTAGTATTTATTTCTGATACTTAAAATTTTGTCTAGATAGGCCTATACAACATATACATCTAGAAGAGCTTAGTAAAGAATTAAGTGAGATTGTGTTTCGTTTAGTGTGTTTAGAAATGAAACGGACGGCGATACAAATACATGGATGTTGGGAATTGTAGGATGGGTACCTAAATTTATTCAGTATATGCATGTATCTGTGTTGTGTAGTAGGAACTAATTCGCACAAACCAACTGCACCAATAGAGTAAACAGCCAACACGTTTTAGTTTAGGGAACACTTGGTTGTTATTTGGTGTAAGGAGCAATGCAATGCAATATGTGTATAAGTATGAAGAGTATCAGATGGTGCAGCTTGAGCGGTCTAGTTATATAACGGCTGTGACAGCAACTCAGTTTTTTTGGCTTACTCTCCCATGGCCACGTTGCTTTAGTATTTTATGTAACTTTCTCGGTTTGAGTTGTATGGTAGTGTTTTCAGTGCCTTTGTATGACACTGTTCTGGATGTGGGAGTGGAAAACTATAGAAATACTTATAGCACTTATTGTTCAGGAGTTCACTCCTTAACTTGCAGACTACTACACTACACTACAAGCACTCGCACTTCGTTCCGTCGACGTGTATTTTATTTCACTTCACTACACTTTCACTCTTTAGCAAGATAGGAACTTCTTATTTCCTCTCTTTCTCGGCGGTCTTCCCAGAATTTCTGTCTGAGCTCAAGTACGTGTAACGTACTAACACAAGTATTTAGTAGCCGTCTTTCTTCCAGCTTTCCTTCTTTTGCTTCAGTCTTTTCCTTGTAATTTCCTAGCAAATACTTTCACGTACTTTACAGACACGTATGTGCTATGGAGTATAATACAAATTTTACTTTTCTTTATACGAGTAAGCAAAATAAACTTGGGTTATTTAGCCTTTAAAAGGTTACTACACTATTAATATGCTTTAAATTACTTTCACCATTCTACGTGGTACATCATGGATCAGTCAGTCCAACTCAGTTCACTTCTAATTTTATTGCGTCTCAAGTGACACTAGAATAAGCAATTGGAATACAACATTGATTTAGAGTATTGTGCTCTTTTGTTTGTAGCCTGCATCCACACAATCCTCCTTCCCGTTTTCTCGCAAACTATTTCGTCAAGCCTGTGTAATAGCAATAATAATAATACTTCCATTATATTCATTCCATTAACTATATCAAGTTGCACAATATTTCTCAAAACTTTCTTATATCCTCATTTCTTAACTATTTGTTTCCGACACTGTTTCATAACGCTATGAGCTAAATATAGAGTTCAGTGAGTTTTAGCTAAAATAATCAATAAACATAAATATATGCAGGGCATGGGTGAATAAACTTAAATTAAGGATATCCTTTAGAAAATTATCTTTTGCACTGTTGCAAATGCAGAATTTATTGCAACTATAAGGTGCATTGTTACATAATAATATTTAATATACATAGTAGGTGCTATACGTATGTGTGCAAATGAACATGGTCCTCTTATCTATAGTAGATAAGGCGACTCTATTTCTCAAGCCTCAGACCACAGACGGGCTCATTTAAATAAACTGCTAGTTATACTATACATGTTACAGCAACAACCAAAGAAATATTATGCCGAATGTAATACATAGAATTCATGATATTTGAAATTGTTTCCTAATCAGATTGTTGAAGGAGCTCGAATTTGTTATACACTAAGGTTCAATTCATTATGGGATATTATACTGTGCTCAGATTTGAATTAATAAAGACAACATGTGAATACATAGTTGTAAGAGGATAAAGAAATTAATTCTGTAATAAGAAACAAAAGCTGTGGGTAGAGGCACGATGATGGACAGAGAATATATTCAATAACACAATACTTGTCTACTTTGTTTTGCTTACGAAATACATGGTATGCCTTTGATGATACGATGCTGCTGTCGCAAGCGAAACATGGTCAATAGCACAATAGAACTACAGCTGTGTACATTATACATACTGTCTGCCGATAACTGCATTCTGTGTGAGTAGGCTACTAGAAGACACAGAAAGTAGTTCAAGTATATACAAAGACAGACGGTATCACATAATAATGTTGTTAGATACACTGTCACAGTTACAGTATCAGCAGCCCCATTATGTAACTTGTGTATGAACCAGAAGCAGCACCACGTACAAACAAAACATTTGAACAACAATTTGATTCTGTAAGATTTACTAATTACTTGTGAATAACTAACTACTCAAAGCACGTAGCTGAACACAAAAATCATAGCCATTAAACTGAAAACAACTATTATCCCAATGACTATTAAGATAACTAAGGTGTGAATTTCTCGATTGTTCGCTACGTTCTTAATTAAAACGTGATTCTGTGTTACTTATATACAGTAAGTAAAATAATAAAGCTTATGTAGGTATGTCGGTAGATTGTGTACTAATTAACATACATTTTTATAATGTATTTATTGCAGTGCTAAGTAAGCTAATTATCACTTAGAAATGCAAAATATTTTAATTCATATAAATTGAACTTACGATGTTAACAAATGAAGGAATTTGGTTAGGAAAACAATACAGAAAGTTTATCACTTTGCACTGTGTAGACTTCGAGACAGCTACACAATCGTTGGAAGAATCAATCCTTCGACTGGAATCTTCTGCTTGACAGGATGATTTCGCCACTCAATAGCACAAAGCACATTTCACAGTCACAATTCACAAGTGTTATAGAGGGACAGCATTGCACATTGCACAACATCATTAAGTAGTGTAATAAAAACTAACAAATGTGATGTTACAAGGTTACTTATGTGTATGGAGCCTAGTAGACGTTAGTGAGTATGTTTATACTAAAGCCATTTTCATTCTGCCCAACAAGCAATACCTTATCTATAACGTATTGGTGTAGTGTACTAAGTGAATTTTGATGTGTGCCGAATGTATAATTATGTACAGAATGGATTGATAATATTAGTAGTGAGTATGCATTGTGTGGACGAAGATATCAGTACTACTTGTCCATTCGAAGATAAATTATGCCAGTAGTATGCATTTGAAAATAAGTAGTTGTATTGAATGGAAATGCACGTGAGTGTAAAGGCAATTGAATCTAAGTCTGTAAATTGTACATGCAAGTATATAAGTTAGTAAATAGTGAGTGTGCCAGTTCTCAGTGTGTACAATACTTTGATGTTTAGCCTTCATTTTATATGCCATGTGTACGAAATGAGAAGGAAATGTTTTGTTCATACATTTTCCTTTGATTCTGTCTAGTCAAGTCTTTTTTGTCTGTATAGGATGACAATTCTAGCCAAGTTTTATGTTTTGTTTTTCTATAAGGGTTCATGCTACAGTAATAGTATTAGTTACAGCGAGACTAGAATAGACAACAAGGAATATAAAGGGAAGTTGTGTTATGTGTATAGAATATGTATACCTTTTGTACAGCAGGCTGTCTTCTCATCAGTCATCAGTCATGTCGTGAAGTTGCTATGCATGTAATGTGTTCGTGTCGTACATGAAATGGGCTATACCATTATTGTATATTAGAGAGATGCTCTTTAAAGTAGCATAGATGGGTCGGTGGATATGATAAGTATTAGCTATTGCATATTTTGCTGTTGAAGCTATGTCATTATGTTTATTTTATGTATGTTCAGACCGTTTCAATGTGACATTGATTTTACGCACAGAAATGTTTATGTGACGAATAATGGATAAATGTGTGTTCAGAAGGCAAAAACAGTCGAGTGTTTGCATAATGCATACTTACAATACCTAAGTATTAACAAGTGCAATTTTAAATAGCGAAAGTGTTTTCAAATCCTTGAATATTTCAAATTGCAATGACTTGAAAGTTATTTCATTACATCACCGTTCGTGCTATTACGAGGGTCATTCATATCTTTTACCATACAAACTGTAGTTCTACTACATACTACATAGCAATAACTGCCTAAACGTCATTTCTCTGCCAGGGACATGCCATTTCTCTGTTGGAGTGCAGCTTTGGTCATTAGAATCAAAAAATGGGAAATTAATGTCGTAATTTTTTCTGGAGCATGTGAATTTAGTGCGTGATAATAGAAGTTATAGACAAGAGGATAATTGTGAATCGTTTTATGCCCTCGTTATGCATAGTTCTTAGGGGAAAGACCGTTAAAGCAAATGAGTAAGTTGTACATACGTAAGTAGCTTATCTGTGGAAGAATGATTTGCTACTGGAAGGTAATAATACAATGCTACACAATTCAGGAGGTACGGAGACTCCGTTTTTATTTTGGAATGGGGATGCGAGATGCAATATCAGATAGGCGTGAGCATTTCAATTTCAATCTCATACCTACATGTCGTGTTCATGTCATTTCTAGAGATATGACAGCTAAATTGCATGTGTATAACCATGACATGGCATGGCACTGCCTGTATTACTTTGTTCTTGGGGTTGTGCATGAGCAGAGATGAGAATGAGACATGAAACTCTGCATTTGACTCCGTAGGCTATTAATAAATATTACGTTTTCCTCTTTAGTACATTGTAACACTTGTGGGTTGAGAAGAGTGGCAGTGTCTGAACTTAAGTTGCTTTATTATTAAGACTCGGAGATCTACCGTCGTCACTGTGAAAGACCATTGTCTTTTATTCTTTAATATTACTCCTGGCTCAAAGTTTTGGTGCACACACATACCAGCACTGGATCGCAACTCCGTGCCTTCCTCCACTCCCAAACTAAGACTACCACATCCATGGCTTTTAGATGCTCATTTATAGGTAAAGTACAATAGGTACGTACAGATAGTACAAAAGATATAAAAAATTTGAGCATCCGCGGTATACTATGCAGTAGTCCTACTAGCTAAGATGTGGGTACCTATGTAAAATATCTCTATATTTTAAACACGTTTTCATCTGGTTCTTCTGTTCGTTGAATTCAATAGGGCTATAACTTTGAATGGACTTCCTCATTTAGTGCACACTAGTATATATTAGCGGAAATCTAGTAAAAGGTATAGGTATACGGCTGAAAGAATGGTAATTTGCTAATTTACAGTAAAGTCACACACTTTCCAGATGCACCTCCTCATGCAATAACTACGGAAACCTTTAGGTGTCTGTCCATAATGTTTCAATAGTTCAATTCAAGTCCAAACCATCTCCAGCTGTGTACTCTCTGTCTGCAGTCTGCATTTCCACTCCGAATTTTTTCCCCAGAAACAAACTCTGGCCGTTTTTCATAAGAGATTTGGGCAAATACATAGTCCGAGCTGCGAACAGAAACTTACGGATTTTAAGTAGCGGTATATAGCGGTAGTAGTGGCATTTGGGGTTGCAGAGTTTACTTATTGGAAAACATGAAGCGTAACTGTGAGTGACAAGACATTGGTAGGCACATAATTCGAATTTCACGCTCTATTGATAATCGGATGATGCATTACTTTGCCCAGAACGGGTTAAAACATTTCTGCCCATCAAGGAAACTTAATTTCAACTTTATGTCTGCAGTGGCTGCATCCATTATGCACTACACACATGCTTAATAAAAGTGTCAAACTCCTTCTTCCCACTTCACCGTATTGCGGAATTGTATTTCTGTGAACTTCCACTCGCTTGGTTAGCCACAATATTTGGTGCGGTTCTACCAGACCTGTCGTCTTCATGAGTCAATGCAATACAAGATAGGTACATTAGTCCAAAAGTAGGGAAAACAGTTCAATGGGAGAAAATAGTTACAAATATTAGTATTCGCAGGTTCCTAACACCAACTTTATCATTATGACTGCAAAATATCCCCTACTAAGTGTGTATAGAACACTTGCCATAATATAAGGAGCAAATTGATAGCTATGTCAGTGAATGACACGAGTATAAGTATTTGTATAGTAAAACATGATCTTTTAATCTGTAGGTTTGCGTTCAGCTTGTCAGTTTTGACGGCTTGCTTTAATGTGTAAGTCATTTTCTACTTCTAGTCAATATTATCCCCATGAATATTTTCTTCTTCAGCTTCCTGTGGTTTCGTGTTGATCTAAAATGATCTTATGCACATAGTAACAAGAGTGGAAGTTCTCTCTCATTTTCAAGCACACTCATACATACAGCACAGCGTTTCACGATATTGTGATCATGTTATACAAGCTAGTAGTCGGTGCCTATGAACAATGTGAGCCGCTTGAGATATACATCTAGGTATAAACGGCATTTAGCACATGTGCGCCTGGACATATGCTGTTTGTAGTATGTAGCAAATATACAGATATAGGACTTTATATATTGTATAAACACATTTTATGCACAAAGGATTTGTGCATAGAGTGTATTTATCAGACCTTAGACTCAGAGCATAGAATGTATAACGATTTCATCTCGAGAAATCCTTTCTCGAGATGATAGCGTTAAAATGTATTTACTCAGTGAATATAGCAAGTAAGTAGTCCATATCCGTCAATCTGCGGGTATACACTATTTACAAAACTATAAAAGTATTGTGTGAGTTCTAGTAACATAACCATCTAGTAGGTACATCTTACTCTCTCCAAACGATACGTGAGGCTTGCGGTTGTATCGGCTTCTTGAATGTAATGAGGTTTCAATTTGTATTAAACGATCTTCAATGCACACAGCATACACTGCACACACATGTTAATGCATGTGTGTGGATGTGGCATGGAGTATACACTTCAATGTTTATCCATGCTGTTCTTGATATGTGTATAATATTACTGCAAGTCAGTCGACAGTCTTATAACTAAAAGCTTTCCTTGTGGACACACTATGTATATTTAACAGAACTGGCTGTGTTGTGTCTGTATAGTAATAGCAGAGTTAGAGTGACTGCGACTTTGACAAAATCGTAACCTGAGAAAGCTCTCGCTAACAAAGCAGTAAAGTGCCTAAGCACAATGAAACTGATCCCAACCAATAATAGTCGGCAGTCCAATGTCATTTCCATTGACTGTGGTTTGGCGTTTGGCTAAAGAACTGTAGAATGGCATTCCACAGCACAGTGTTGTGTTGTGACATGAGTGCAAATGTAAAAGTATAGGGTTTAAGACCTTGCGCAAAAATTTGCAAGAAAGTATTATCCAGTTATACATTTAGCACGGCTCTGTTTATAGTATGGTAGTAGAAGTTGTAGAAGCAGTCCAGACGGGAATTTCTCAGTCAGCAAAATTGTATTCAGTCACTGTCTCGTAGTTTAAGTCAACACACAGTAGGGATTGACTGAGTGTAATTGTGTTTCCAATATGTATTATGTATATATAGATGTATGTATGCCCACACAGTGTCTATAGTTTCGCTCACTTGCTTGGTCTGCTCTATTTATCTATACGTGGGGTAAATTCATTCGATTTGTATACCATAATAGGATTCGACAATAATGCTGCACACACTGAGACTTAATACTTATTTGAACATGCATGAGTTTTGTATTCAAATGTGACGTTTGCTCAAAAGTGCGCTATGCTATAGCAATTTCTAGCTAGAAACTATATGGCATGACTGATTTGATAATGACGTCTATTACTTAAGTTCTATGTAGGATATTCTAAGTGAGTACTGGATGACATAGAAGGAGGAGTATTTAAGCCTAAAGCTGTATGAGAACATTTCCAGGCATTATTAACATGAATGTCTGCTCGCGTAAATTTGCATTGTCAAGTGAATTTCAAGTACATGAACATTCAAAATATCGGATTCAGACGGAGATTATGTAAACTAAAATACATGCAATAATATATACTTCATACTCCATATGCATGGAATATATGTATAATATTATGTCAATAATATAGTTATGTGTTGTGTAGTTAGTACCTTTGTTTTGCTTTAGGTGTGCGGATTGTGTGAAATTGCATTATTTTTGGCTATATCGTAAAAGCACTCTGTGTGTACTGTAGTATGTGTGAATAGCAACGAACATAAACTTGACTGCACTCATGTAGGCATATTTACGGATACCGTACTGGCGCCAATAATACCCCATGGGGTACTAGATTTCGGATGGTATTTTTCGCTGTTATTACCTCAATAAT
>JAQFYB010002106.1:0-26908 GCA_034694085.1 Pogonognathellus longicornis | reverse complement strand
TGTAGTTGGGTGTGCAAAGTGTTGGTACACTTTGAGTGTAGTGTGGTGGGGTGCACGATGTCAGCGCCGGGGTATGGTCACCAGTAACGTTAATAGGGCAATGTGTTTTTGTAAACGTAATAAACTTGTACTTGCACACTCTGACGGTTTTGTCAGAACAAGTTCACATTCTGACATTGAATAATTCAGAACAAAGTACTACAAAGTGAATTTTGATGAGGTAAAACTAAAAAACCTCTGATATATACTCAACTGAACGTGTGATATTACCCAAGGAAACTCATTAAACTTCTTTCGTCGTTTTTGAATATAAAATCGACGAATAAACGTCAACATTATTTAAAAAATGCGCGACTACAAAAATATATTGTAATAACTCTGATCAGCTATATGATATCAAGTTATGTAAAATAAAGTTGCAATTTGAATATTTTACTTCTTCAAACTAAATATATAAAATATAAAGATATTACTTAATTTAAAAACTATGAAAGAATAATAAAATGTCATTATGTTGTTAAAAATCATAATATTTTAAATTTAAATGTTGGACTAACTTTTAACTAATCAATATGAAATGAATATATGAATCAATGAATGAATATATGTATATTGAAAAACTGTTTTGCGTATAATGTATTAAACTTTTCCAACTTTCTGAAATGCGCTCGATTATATTTTTAACTGCCACGTCATTCTAATTCTAATGCAAGAGCGTATGGTAGAAGTCTTTACAAAAGAAACATTATGTAAATCCAAAACCTTATGTTTGATATTAACGGCACGGTATTAAAATGTAACTTAATAATGAAGCTGTCTGGATTTCTAATTCTCCGCCTGGGGATATTTCTCTTTAATGAGTTTACCGCTCAGCAGACTGAGTTGTCATAAAGAACAAGATGTTTGAATTTGTTTCCAGTCCTTTCCTACATCCAACGACCAAGTGGAGGTGACGACTGTTTTTTCGCATCATAACTTTTCACAGCCACATTCTTAACAGTATCCTTCAACCACGAGAAATTTTTTGGTTGGACTTTCGCTACATTTCAAGTAAATGATATTTTCCACTTTCCCTTTCCGTTTTTCATCACTGTCATTTCCTAAAATGTGTAGCTTGAAATTTAATTTCGCCTTTTTAACCTGGTATGATCCATTGGTACAAATATTTGTATATAGAGCAGCCAATTAAAAAAGGCATCAGGTGCAGATAAATTTAGTACTACAATATGATTGTCTTTGTCGGTGTTTCTATTTATAGGTGGGACACTTGAAACTCATGCCGTCCTTGAGTTAGCTACAGATTGAAAATTTTAAATGGTTCAATTTAAATGTGAAATTGAAGCTGGTGGGCATTGGGGAGGAAATATTGGATGCATGCATTAGATTTAGAAATTGAATTGAAGTACGCTGTTGGGAAAGAGAAGATTGCGAGTGTGAAGTCAACTGTGTGAATTTCCTTATTGGGTGACCAAAAGTGGAGCACAATACGTAACCTCAAGGCTGTTCTCAAACTCATTTGTCTCCATGCTGAAAGAAAGTTTCTCGTCCCGCAAAGTTCCATCTCCGGGTTGCAAGGGTTGAAAAGTTGGATAATAGTGACGTTGTACAAGGATGGAATCCATTGCGGCTTTGGTTTCTATTTCTCTGAGGAATAGCTCTGATTGTGTGCAAACGAGGGAGGATGCATACTCCACTCTTCCACGTTACTAAATAACAAAAATCTCTTCAAGGAGCGTATTAACCGCGATACTAGCTGCTAGACGATAACTTTCGAATATTGCGGTACAACGAAGGAATTCATCACCACACAAGGCACACCACTTACTACTTATCATTATACTACTACATCCAATTTTCTGCTAAAGCAAATCATCAACCTTTAGGCACATTCATTACCCCTAACATTCCCAGCTATTTATGAACCAGTCCCCCTCAGTCAGTTAAAACTTTTCTTATGTAATAATATTATTACCTACTACTGGAGATGCCAAATACTAATAAAACTTGACTCTTCTGTAGTAAACATTCTTTGTTCACTAATCTTAATTTGCCCTAAATGTTATGTATGTGGACGTGAAATAATAAAATCTAACTGATACATACCGTGCATTATTAAATAATAACACCATCGTGAGTTCAAAGAATGTTTTGTGACTTTGTTTATGTGGTCTACAGGTAGTGATGTCTATATATTTACAACGAGAATTGTAAGGGAATATAATTCACGCCATGCAAATCATTGTAAGATAGTTTATACAAATAGCGGATCTGTGTGTCTGTCTGTCTTTTTGTCTATTTGCCCTGTAATTCAAGAAAGGCTTAAGATGACAATTTCAAACGTGTTATTAAAGTGTTATCAATAAATCGGGTGTACAGTAAAAGTTAATAAAATAAATAAAATAAGGTGTGGTCAAATTAAAGTAATTTATAGTTATGTTCCACTGAGTTCTATGTTTAATTACTTTTTTGCAAAAGCATTTCACACGAAAGTAAAAATATAGATTATTGTGTAACGAAGCTTTTCGTAACCAGTTTCAACTTTCAATTTGAACAATCAAATAATAATACATATAATACATACAATAATACAAATAATAAATTTAGAATAAAAATGCACGGTTAGTTAAATTATGAATAAAAGTGACTTAAATAGCTATATTGTATTATATTATATTTTAGTATTTTTATTTATTTAGTAATTGACAATATCCTCAGATTAGAGGCAGCTTCATCGTCAATATAGTTACAATTTTATAAAAGATTTTAAAATAATTTAAAGATACATTTTCAGAAAAATACACTCATCAAGCTCAAAAATAGCGGAAATACTAATACTATGGATGTTCTGATGTTCTGAGCAACAGTTCCAATACATTAATAATCGAATACATTTAAATGATTAAAAGTTATACATGCACTTTTTTGTAGTTCCCATAGTTCCCAATTAAACATTTACCTAAGTATTTTTATATTGTATGATGAATTTCCTAAAGTTACTTTATCCTTTATTTTACAACATAGAGGTTCACACTAATTGCTTTTTACTTTGTGAAGTTGAGGTCACGCTTTGTAGTATTAAGCAACTTTTAAGTACCTAATTGTATGTTACGAGAGTTATCAAAATGTATTTCTAGAACAGTAAATAATCAGATTGTTATGTATTGTAGGAAATGCATTTTAGGTCATGTTGAGATAGGAAATTAAGATTAAAAGTTTATACATCTTGTGTCCTTTAAAAATGTTCTTTGTATCATTTCATCATTTGAGTCTTTGGAATGAGAAACGAGTTAATATCGGCCTGGTTAACTAACTAGGAGAAAAAACTAAAAAGAGTTTTGTAAGGATATTGTATTACAGAGTTGTGTTTGGAGGATTTCTAAACTTTTGGCGACTTATGTGGCTGTTGATGGCTTTCATCATTTCATCTTTGCTCACATAATCATCATCATCTTTTTCATCTCATTCCCCTCGGATTCTCGACTAGTACTCTTTGGACAGTATTATGTTACTACCCACTTTATGATTTTTATTTTTATTATTATTGTTGTCATTAGCTGTCAAAACTACTCTACGTCTTTCTCTTTCTCTCTTTGCTCTTTGAACTCGGAAAGCAATTTTGTTGGATGGCTATGTGACTGTGGAAGTTCAAAGTGAAAAATTACGTGGTGAAGAGGACTGCATTGGTTGTAGTGAGCACAGTAATGCACATCTCATACAAGACAACTAAAAGAAAGGAAATGAAACTCATTTTTCAGTGCACAAGAGCCTCTTTTGAATTTGATTAAAGTTGAGATCGTCCAAGCAAAAACTAAATGTCCTTAAAAGCCACAGTAGTACACATTATTATTAATATTAAAGTAAATTGGAGTCTCTGAAGGATATTTAGGAGTCGCTCACAACTCACAACACACAACTGATAGCCCACCTCAACTTCCTGTCATCCGCTTATTTCTCTTTAGTCGCACGTTCATCCCTTGTCAATAAGTCTGTCTGCCTATAATATCCATCTCCCTCCAACTCTAACTACAACATCCTTTTATTCCCTTTTGAAGACTTTCCATTTGAAGTGAACATCCTGTTGTAGACTGATGTGAGTGAGGTCAAGAAATATATAGGTGAAATATCAAAGCGCTATGTATATATACGTGAGACTGAGACTGAGCAAGGGGTGTGTGTAGTAAAGCTGCTAGGAGTTATACACAAAGCTCAAATAAAAGCCCAAATGAAATGAAATTGAGAGAACGAAGGAGGGATATTACACATTACAAGGTTTTCCTAATATTCAGTTGAACAAATTGTTCTTTGTACTACTTTTACTTAAGTGTTAAGATGCATCCTGCATGGCTTGAGAGTTGAATCTTGCCTGTATATATGTTTCATCGTGTATTTAGACAATTTAGAGCTTTGAACGTAGGCTAATAAGTAATATTAATATGGTGTATACATTTATTTAGTCTATTATTCTATACATAATAATTTCCTATAGCACAATGTTTATGCAATGAAATGAAATGATTGTAATCACTTGTTAAACAATCAATAAAACCATACCTACCTACCTAGAGCTTTGAACGTTGAATCACGTGCATTATGTAGTATGCCTTGTAAAGCTCGTTTGGTTGGTTGCTATGAGCTAATGGTGAGGGGATGTGGAAAGTGGCAAAGGACTGAGAAAGTCAAAGAAAGCTTTAATCGCTAATCGCGGGCAACTACAGTCAATAACATGCAAAGACAATGTATATAGGTAAGCACATATAAAGCTCTTAGCTGAGAATTGCTCGCAGAAGTTCATTTACGTATTTTGCTCCGTTTAAATACAAGAGGATGGAGGTGGAGGAGAAAAAGAGAAAACTGAGAAGCTCTGAGTCTGAACTCACTCAGCCAACTAAGTAGAGAGGTGAGCGTGTTTAAGTAAGTAACTTATATCCTACTTACTTCTTATTTTGACAAAGGTACACACTCCATACTACACTACACGTTAACAAGAGGTGGAGAAACACAGATAGAGATAAAGCGTTGCTGCAAAGAGCAGAGTGTACATTTCCCTAGGGATCCCCTCCCAATATTATCAACAACTAATATTAAATTGCATGTTAAGAGAAACACGATACATCAAGACTTAGACTTATATACAAGTGCAAGCCCCACCAGCACAAAACTCTTCTCCCGACTCCACGGACCGACGGATGGATGAATGAAATATCCACCACTGTACTATCTACATAATACACTTCCTTTCACTCTTTTTATAAACACTCACAATTTACCTTTTCCTCTTGTGTTCGTGCTCTGTATATTTTATATAATGTTGGTACAAATACAAAATACACTGCTAACTTCCTAGTTCTAGTTATTTTATAACGGCATACTTATATCCAATGTGCCAACGTATATTTCTAATACATAGAAATAGTCTATGCTAGACAGTAGTCCTTTTTACACCACCTCTCTGGTTGCTAATAGTGTAGTCATACAAAACGAGATCCAGATACAGGTAGTAAATTAAAATACACAACCGAGAGAATCATACACAACCGTAATAGAGCATTTGTGTTAGCTGAAACTATATTTCATACAAAAGAAGATTCCAAAAATCTAACTTTGAAATACAGAATAGTAGCTGTAGGCTGTTTTTGTTTTGTCTATATACACTTCGCTGTGTAATATTACTAATATACCTGTGTAGTTAATAATCCTCTGTTTTATAGACTCACATAATATTATAGTCGGTATTGGAAACCTACCTACTTGAAATCGACCAGTGTGGGTTGTAAATGCTACACTTAGCTATCTAATTTCACTTTTCGTGATGTGAAAAGTGTAATAATGTCATATGTTTCGTGAGACTCAAACTAAAATATTTACACACCGTAAACGTCAACACTAAATTTAATTGGTGCTATTACTATTAGGGTTAATTTTAAAACGGCATTAGAAATATGAAATCTCCCATATTAATCCGCCCTTATAAATTATATGAATTCACACACAACTTGAATTAATACAGCTTTAGAGAAATATTATAAAAAATTGAATTGATACATACATGATTAATATTGAATATTGTCATATTGCATTTATTACATTGTCAAATCAAAAAGTATAGAGTATCGCAATGCAGGGGCGTATCCAGGTCACACATTTGGAGGCGGCTTGCGAAAAATTTTTGAATAAAATTTTGCAAATTTAGGTTAAATTGAATGGAATTTGCAATATAATCGCGGGTAGCGCGAAATTTTTAAGCTCTTTAGCATTTTTATGGCAAAAATAACCTCTTTTTTGGGGTTTTTGGAGAAAACCTGATTTTATCTAGTGTAAAGTCCAAACATTTGGAGGGGGCTTCAGCCCCCGAAGCCCCCCTAAATACGCCACTGTCGCAATGGGTAAACTTAATTTACATTTAGTCAAATCAAAAAGCATGGAGTATCGCAATGGGTAAACTTAATTATTAATCTATTAATTAGAAATCGAAAGTGAATTAAAAAGCGATTTTAAGGAAATGATAAATATGGTATAAATACATATACAAAATTGGAAACTAAAATTTAGATTATCTATACTGTAACTATAGGAATAGATACGGGAAGTTTGACTCACTGAGTAGGTAACGGTTGTGAAAATATTCTAATGAATGCAGCCACGAGTTGTGATTGTTTAAACCGTGTTTATTTATATTAATGAAGGTAGCTAGTAAGTTGAATGTGGAAATGAACCACAACATTAATTGTGGTTCATTTCCACACTCAATAATAAACACAATAATGGACACAATAATGCATTTTGTATATAACAAGGAAAAAGCTGTTAAATCATACTAATTATCACAGGACTGGGTAAACAGACATTAATTAACGGATTAAGTAAATGTGTGTGTAAATGTGTGTGAGTGGGACTGATTGTGAGTGCGAGATATTTTCACATAGGAAATCTAAATTCATGGTGTAGGTGTGTCAATGTATTTAGCATTGTGTCTTTGACTTTCTCCCTTTCTCTAATAAGGAAGAGCAGGAAGAAGGTAATGAAAAAGAGTAGCCGTGTGTCTCATTGTAATTCTCCCATAGTTTTCCTTCCGAAGTATATTTGGTCGCTAGAGCAGTTTCGTCCTTCCTTCATGTTGACTCAGCTCTTCTTGGTCACAAACGCATCTCTGTCTGATTTCAACGTCCACACTGCCTACATGTACATACGTACTAGCTTCTGAATCCTTTGATTGCTTAGCGAAATGTTGGCAATTATTATTACTACTGTAGACGTTGCTCTGTTTGTACATTTGCAATTAGTTGCAAGACGCGCTAGAGATGTTCTTTGTCCTTGTCTCTATCACTATATCCTTTTCACGGATGAACATTTCCTTTTTCCTAGGCCCTTCAATGTCCGTCTCTAAATCCAATTGTCTACAAACCATTCCATATTGTATACCTTGCAGATATTAATGCACCTATAATATAACAGCCTTTACATTACATGTCTATCTAATATTATGTGTAGACTATTTATCAATATAAGTATATGAAATCAGTGGTGGAAGAAATTTAGTTCACACTACCATCTCATAAGTAGTAGTGGTTATGATGCGAACACAGGAAAATCATTAAGTTACACACGGATCCATGTCACACAATTACTTTAGCCTGGACTGCTAAATAATTTCTAGGATATTTCCGTTTCTGCTAATAAACTGAACAAAGATGACATTTAGAGATGTCTGTACAAATATTATGACTGCAAGACAAGCAATGAGGAACCAGTGTAAATAAAATGGCTCTCCATTTTAGCTCAGCATAAAAAGAGCGTCGTAACTTGCAACTTAAATCAGTTGGGTTCACATAAAAAATTGGATCGTAGACTTTAGCAGAGAATTGCATGCAGCTCTTTCGAAATCACTGTACGAAAATAATGTTCCAAGAAACGTATTTAATATTATCCAAGTACACGCGTCTATATTTTCCTTTACCGTTCTACAGAGTCAATAACACTAACTTTTCTACAACAACAGACACTGATAATACATTTAGTAAATTCATGCTCGTAAAACCCTGTCACGAGTAGCGTTTGGTATGTGGAAGTACTTAGGGTGATATGAGTATAAAATATATAAGTATGATATAATAGACACAACGAGCCAAAAGGTAATCGCCTTCTGAACGTTCATTCCGAAATCGTTCAGGTCGAAATTGCTTTTACAGTTGACATATTATTATTATTCTTGAAGGAATGTAACCATGTAGGTAAATCTACCTGCCTTTTCTTTGAGTGCATATTCAATTCAAAGAATTGTTACTCAAAGCTAGCGAGCTTTCTGATTTGATTTCTTCAGCTTTACGATCCGTATGTGAATGCTTAGATGTGATGACACATCTACGATATCCTCCATTCAAGAACGTCTCAACAGCACGGTACAAAGAAAGTCGGCTAAAATGGCAATTATTGGAGACGCACGATATTCTCAATTCTGAAATGCAGACGGCAAAAGCGACGATGCATTAGTAGTTCTTACAGCAGCAGAATGCATGAATGAGGTATAAAGCAGCTGAGCAGAGAACGGAGTATGATAGGAACATGCACAAGCAAAAACGTTAGTTCTTGTGTAAAATATTATTATTTTTTGGGTTGATTGAGTGAACGGAGTGGAAAAGGTTCAGTCAGGTTTACGGTGCATGGTATAATATAATAAAATTGCTAGTACAGTAAGCACCTAGTGTGTTTTTGCAGTGCAAAAGCTTTCCATCTCTACTCCCACCTTACATTTTCCAATTTATTGTGCAACACGAAACTACATACGTATAGACGATTCCACAAAGAGATTTTGGAATTACAAGTGAAAAACCAAACTACATTTGTATAGACGATTCCACAAAGAGATAAAATTTGCACAAGTGATAAATGTAGTTGAGTATGAATATTGAAGACAGTTAGTGTTTTACTAACACAACATTATGTTGGTACATATATCGGCAAGTTGACACTACATCTTGTAATCCATTTGAAATTATTGTATTTTGTGAAAATGCATATTTTATCTATGAGCTGCATCTACATCAAATATTAAAAAACCAATCGATTTTATAAGAAAAATAGGTTTGGTTAAAATTCATGCTATTAAAGTTAATTTAGCATGTGAAAACACTTAAAATGTATAGAATCTACCACAACTATCTGATTTCATTCACCAATGGAAATTTCTTGAATTTCATGAATGGTACGAATCGGCGATTTCAATTGGTCGAAAATTGAATAAGGTGTGGAATGATCTACAAAGCGAAGATGTTGGTCTAAAGTGGAGGAAATGGAATAATTCGATGGCATTAAAAACGGAGATTTAGAGTAACGAGGAAAAAGAAAAAGAAGAGGAAATGTTGATGTAAATAGAAAAGAGCGTCTGGTTCGCTGATTGTTGAGGAGAATCCTCATTTGAAGAGAAGCACATTCAAAAGAAGTGTATAGGTATAGTGAGTGAGTAAAAGACAAGGTCTATGAGCAAGAGAAATAACTCGTCCATCTATCATGATGACAAGGATAAGCACCAAGGCGTTTCTTTAGAGCAAAGCAGCCAAGAAAAAAATACTTTCACTTTACTAGAAATCTGATACGAATCGCCAACATTTGCATTTCTGTGTACATTTGGCGGTATGGCTCATCTATACACGCCTCACTTGTGTGGCACTTTCGTCTTCTTCACGGTTCCATCATTACCATCCCAAACCAAAAGTTTTTACTAGAATTACGTCACCTTCTCTTGTATCATTCTCATAATACATAAATATTAGCTGTACATTTCTATGACTGTAACGAAGTAGTACATCTGTGACATTTGGGAATGTGTGCTTACCAATGTGGTACTCACCACATGAACAGATGCAGCTAAACACTTCTGACGAAGGAAAGGAAAGTAAAAAGAACCGTTTTCAAAAATACCCGTTTCAAGACCTTCTCGTCTAACTGTGTTTTTCAACCTTCCATCGGATTCAATTTTAGGTACCTAACCTTTCCTATGTATTTCTAAATTTCTTCAATGTGACAGAACTTTACATTACCTACTATTGCCCTTTGGACCTGTCGTGCGCACTTTTACATACCTTCAGATATTCTCTCTGACAAGGATACTGAATGACTGACAAAGCTACGCAGATGGGGATAAGAAAATAAACGAAACCGACAGTAAAGGTGGCATCTCTAGGGAGAACCACAATGCCCCACTTTTTGGTTTTGGAACACGCTTTAATTTTAAATTCAAAGTTATTTTTCAAATAGATAATTTTTAGTCTTACAGGCAATGAAACTTTAAATAAAAACAATTTCCTCGACATTCAAACTTTCAATGCCAATAAATTGGAAAGTTTGAACTTTTTCCAGGCATTTTAACACAGTATTGCAACACTATTAGTAGAATTACTTATTTAAGCAGAATAGTTCTCACGAGAGTGTAAATCAATTGACAGCAGTAATACAAAGCCATGGCAGGTCTTTAGGTTTGCATGCTATTCATGGAGGCAACAAACTTCGCTAAAAATAAAAGAGAGAAAAAATAAAAATAAGTAAATAAAAATAAGTGCTAGAAATTTCGAACTAAGAGAAAAAGTAGATTTATGCTTCAGTTTGTATAACTATAGGTATATTGGTATCACGCATAAGTTGAAAAATTGAGTTATAGTAAATTATGTTATGCAGAGCTGAAAAGAAATATCATTATAGTAATTTGAGCTTCCAAATTTTGATAATATAGACAGCCATCGAATTCAGATAGGGATATATTAGCTAAAGCATATAATATGGCTAAGTAGACCAACTATTTATGAACAGTGACAAATGGCCAAGCGTCCAGCAAATGACAGGTGCATATAAAATGTGAGTATTTTATACAATCGATTCTATCTCTTTATCATAATAATCTAGGTACACGACGTATAGACCATGACTCACACTGCCCCAAAATGAGAACAACTCCTACAACTACTGCTACTCTATAATATTTACTCAAGCCAAGAAGAGTTGTGGACAGATCTCTGGCTGTGCTCATTGTATTTCGAACGAGTATCTATAATACTACACATATAGACACCCATATACATACATATATATTTTATGAATGTATACTAATACTATGTACATCTTTTTCAGGCATGTCCGTACATTGCCTTTGTTCCTTAGCCCTATTGAAACTTAAATAAGTACCTAAAAGTTTCAGTAATAAAACCCATTTTGTGTATCTGTAGCTCTGGTATGTAATTTAGCAAACATGCTATTATTCGCATCGTAGTGTCTCTAATTATATTGTCAAACTTGACTTATTGTACCATTAATAACCTTATTTAATCTTGTTTTAAGGGTACTTAGGTAAATTGTTCGTCAAAACGATTTAGAAGTCTAAAAATCAAACCAATCGTGTTTGAGCTGACTGAAACCATTGAATTCTACATGCATTCAATTCTTATAGCAAGTTTGTATGCTATTTTTTACACATAATTATGGAGGTTGTGTTTCAATTAAAATATATATTCCATACCTTCCAGAAACGTAAAAACCGAAACCGAACGGTTTTTTCAATTTTGGTTCCGCTATTTTGGGGTTATTTTGTTTTTGGTTCAGTCTCGGGTCATACTGATTAGGTTTCAGTTTGGTTTCGGTTCCTAAATTTAGAGCTGATTTGTCAATCAACCCTTTGTATAACTATTGGAAATGCTTCATCTGCAGTACATGTCAGATATTGTTTTTGTAAATCTTCTTCACCACAATGCAGTATCGGTGTAAATATTCAATTGCTATTGTGTAAATTTTATTAATAAAAAAGTGACATAAAATTGAAATTTTTTCTAGCGTCTATTTTTGCTTGCTGCATTCTTTATTCCAATTTGGTTTCGGTTTCTATATTTTCGGTTTTGGTTCGGCTTCGATTTAAAAAAACTGTGATTTCGTTTCGATTCGATTCCAAAATATAGAGGATATTTACACCTCTAATTCCTGTATATCTAATTTTATTTCGTGAGCTTTTCTTGAGCCCCAGATGATTACAAAACAACGTGCAAATTAGTTTTTCTGCAAATTAATTTGCCCCAAAGTACCGCAGTTGAGCTCATTTAATTTTCTGAGGGAAATATTTGTTTCATCTGTACAACTCTTGTTGCGTTCTTACAAACAACATTTCTAGGTATAGTAATCAAGGTACTGTTAATTGTCAACTCAAACAAGTACAAAATACAATAGGGATGTTTCTTGTTCAATCAGATGAGTAGGAAAATGTAATGGAAACTGGAGAAATAAGTACCTACACATTTGACTCTACGCTACAATAGCCACTACTACAGCTGTACAACTACATAGAAATGAGAGGCGTATGTGTTTGAGGACTACAACGTTGCTACTTGGTTTCAATAGACACGTAAATTTAATGTAATATCAGTATTTTGTAAAGGTTTTCTGTGGTAGTTGTTAGATAATGGTCTTGTAACTTTTGTCTTGGTGGATCCTAAAGAGTTGTGTTGTAGCTATTGTGTAACGTAAATTGTCGTCCGTCGCATTGGAAATCTGTGAGAGGAAGAAAAGAAAGCATTTTGGCGACTTCCTTTTCTCCCATTGCCTTTTCGACTACAAAAATGAGGTAGTGTACGTAATTGCATTATTATTGTAGTCTTGCTTTGCCACTGCAAAACGAATTCTATTTCTAGGTATTCCTTGTGAGTATTGTGTCTGTTGTTTATTTTCCTTGCTGCGTACAAGTGTACTAGAACTAGAGAGTTGTGGTAAATTGTTTCGTGTGTATTGAGCACGCCACTGTAGAAGGCGAAGGACGTCGCAGTTATTTTGTGAGGCTATTTTACATGTTGGTGGTCAGGAAGGAAATAAAGGTAAATGTGTAGAGCGGAAAGAACTAAGGGTAGGAGTTGTGTGTGTAATGTAATGTGAATGTGACTAGAAGAGTTTTAGTGCTTTATCGTAGTGTGTGGTGTTGCGGTAAATAAAGTGGAGGGAGAGAGACACATATGGTTAAGCTACAAGCGAGGTGTGCTGATACATGCCGAAATCTGTATTCAAGTTGCTAAAAAGAGCAACATAACCATAAATTGAAGTGAAATCCTCCTCCAAATTGAAAGTCCATAAATATCTTTCCCAACACTCTCACCCTGACTTTCTTCCTTGTCTCGCAAACTACGAGTTTCAAAAGACTTGTGTTATATATACGTGTTCGTGTGACTGTGGTCTTTAAATGCGAGTTTTTGTATGTAATCTAAGTATAAGTGCATATAGGTATTTAGATATTATATATATTACATACAACGTATATACAGGAATACAAAAGTAATATTGTGTTCCAACTCTCGCCTTAGTAACAAGCGCCTTATTATTCTTTATGGACTTTATAATATTAGCCACGATCTTTATAGGCGGAGAATGCATGGCAAGACAGAAGTTGAAGATTGTCAAAAGACAACAACAAAACAGTGGAGGAGGAATAGCGTCTTTGCTGGTATAGTCGGGTAGTTTGCAATGCATTGTACTCTGCTCACATTCGCATTATGTTTCCCACTAATGGGAATTCTATTCTAAAGCCAAGCGAAAGCAACCAACCCGAATGAATGGCTCCAATGCCAATCCAATGACAAATCACTATACGAGAAAAGTGACTGTTGATTGCAAAGGGATTTTCATAGCAAACTTCTTCGCTTTTTATTCCTACAACAAGTTACACCCAATTTTACACCTACATTATCCCATCAACTTATACTTTCCCCATGTACCAAATATTTTCCTACCTTGCTACACCACTGCCAAATAAAAAGAAACGTATACGTACCTAACTTAATGCAAATATTTAACAGATATTGTAAATCTATTTGTATAAGTAACACGTGTACTTACTAGGTATATTACCTCTAGGCATTAGCAAACTTATAGCAGTGGCTTGTAGGAATTTATTTTACTACTACATTAGGTATTCAATCAGAAAGTCAGAAAGTGCACACATCAGGAAAAAGCAAACAAACTGAAAGCTTCTCATTCCTCCGCCGTATTTACATAACATCTTAATTCCTTTAAGAATATAACTAATAGAATGTTTGTCGGGAGTAGCGTGAAAGTACTGGATCAAGTAGATGATAAATATTCGCTAAATGCTGCCAAAAGACGAGATGTTTGCTGCTCTTTTATTATTGTATGGAAAATTCGAGATTGCATTCTAACATATTTGCAACGGTGCCAGAAAGTGGTACGACTTGAAATGCAGTTAACTGTTCAACTGCTATAAGTGATATTGACGGAGTCCACTTCCACCCATCTCCTTTCCTTACTGCTTTTTGCCACAATTACTACTTACACAATTCCACTCCAAATGCAGTACCTTCTATTAATGTAAGATGTAAGTATATAGTATTAGGACAGTTTTCCTTTAAGTGTTATATTTTATTTTAAATTTAGTTACTATCTAATATGAGAATGTGTATAGCATATAGTGCACACATGCTACAGACTTTGTGGAGGAAACACAAGCAACCTACAGGATGATCTAATAGACTAATTTCATTCATTGACATCGAAATAATGACTATTGGAATTCAATCAGAGTACCCACAACTAATGAATACTTTTAAAAAAATCTAAAGTTTCAAGGAAAACTTCTTCGATAATCGTTTAGTGATAATCTACAAAGAAAACACTATCAAGTAATCTAGTCTTGCTTTAGGTTCATAAGTTTCAAATATCCCAATCAAGGAATAAAAACGACACACGTTTTTAAAAATCTAATATAAGTTGTGCTGTGAGTTAAAAAAAATTAGATTTTTAACAAGAAAGGATTCATTTGGAGCATTGACAGAAAAAAAGAAAGTTAAAAAAGCGTGGATGTTGGAAAAGTATAAAAATCCAAATAAGCAAACAAGTACTACCTAATGCCCTAATTTTGTGTTGCCTGATCCTGAGTTATTTTGTAAGGTAAGGTAGCTAGTAGTGTGTTTTCCCTTTGAGTTTATGTTCATGTCAGTCAGTTTGTCGAGGGGTGAATTAGTGTGGATTGTAAATAGGATTGTGTTGTGAGACATTTCCACCCATCCTTTTTCTTAATTTGCTGTCTGAGATACTGTAAATAGGTAATGAGAGCGCGCTAACGCTAATGTACGACCAGTTACCGTGATGTATGTGACTGGAAGAAACATTACCTGTCCACATTCGCCCGTAATTCTCATTCCCTTCGTCGTCCCACACAACGACAATCAGAAAAAGTGTGTTGGCTTATTGGCAGACATATGTGACAACAAAATCACGGAGTTTCATCAGCCCCCTCACTCTCAATCTACCTATCTAACTAGATACAATACGGAAAACACGAAAAACGAAAAATAGAAAAAAATCCAGTCGAGACTTTTTCTCTATTTTTCTTTCAGGCTTTCTTACTTAACATTAATTCTACTGGTACTGCTCTACAGGCGTAGGTAGTTGCTCCTGGTATCTACACAAGGAAGGTGGGATTGAGAGATTGAAAACATAAAATGGTGAATAAGGTGCACGCAGGTTGAGAGTATTAATTAAATCAGAGACACTCATCACAACTCTATTACTTTCCTGAGAACTGGTGGCGTGGTGGTAGTGAAAGTAGACAGGAGGCTCAATTCTTAAACAATTTCGTGTGTTCAGACATAATAGGAGTGTGTAGGTGACAATGAAGTTGAAATACACGAGCAATTTTATTTTAGTCAGCCGAGCACATTACGTATGCATATCCCTTGTCTAAATCGTACAACGGAGTAATAATATCCCGTTCCAAGTTTCAAAGCTACACAACTGTGACGTTGCGCTGTACAAAGACAAAGAAGACAATTTTGCTGGAGTCCATACAGAGAAACATTGGCAAGCTACAGATGTAGTAGTGACACTACTATAATCTTTTAAACCTTGAATCCTGCTTAAACTGAAATCGATGCAGTGGGGTCATATGTACACCTACTCCAACGAATATTCTTTTAAGGAATTCAATTTAAATGAAAGAGTTATACACGCCGCTCCTTCTCCTTTTTATTACTCTCCTCTTTTCCTTTACTGTTGCAGCCGACTCCGAAAATTGCCCATATTTTTAATTAGATGCGTATAGCTTCTCTTTAGTTCAACTTCCGTTTACTTGTTCCCATCCCACACTGTGTAAGTGAGTCAAAATGCTCCCTCTGAATACCTAAAACCTTTTTATTCACATTTTCGCTAATAAAATGCCTTCCTTGCGTATACATAGTAATATCTGTAGTAATATATGTCAAGACTTAACAAAAATGACTTGATTTTATACAATGTGTGTGTATGCTGCCTCATAATGAAGAGTTCATGTAAAATCCTATTCGGAATATATTTACTACTATCTGCATTGATTTATTTAGTATAAAGAAAAAAAAATAGGATTTTATTTCTGTTTTATTTCAGCCGATTGCAGCTGAAAAAAAGAAATGAAAATTCTAATACAAGTCGATTAATCTTTGCCAAAAACAGGGAGAAAGTGAAAGGCTGAAATAAGAGCCTGGAAAAAATACATAAGAAGGTAAGTACAAATGATTTATTTTTATTTAACCTGTTATAAGGTGTCTTAGAATTCGGATGCATAGGTTAGAAGCATAGACTTTTTATAAAACGGATGTGTAAGAAATAACTGGACTGCAAATTTTATGTGTCTGTGTGTATGTTGTGGAAGACTGACAGGAAGGTAGGGAATATATATGGGAAAGTGTAGTCTTGAAGCAGAAAACTTCAGACGCAGTTTTTTCAACGATTTTCTACCTTTGCACAAACAGTGCATGTGTTTCTTTCGAAAGAGTCTCTAACCGAAACACATACATGTGCGGAGCAAGTAGAGTCTGAACACACGGAACGAGAGTGATGTCTCTCATTCACACATAAATATACACAGTGTGCATCTGCCTAATGCCCCAGACACTTTTAAATCTTTATAACCTACTACCCTCCCTCCCACATCCAACTTTCTCCACTCTAATGCGTTCGTGGCCTCTTCTCCTAACAATATAACTATTCACTACTAATATTATGCTCCTACATTGATTTTCCTGCTCCATTACCCCAATCCTACGCTCTCACCTACTCTTATGCTTAAACCGCCGCACAACCATTGCATTAAACCATTCACCCAACATCACACAAAAATAAAAAATGCTCTAAAAAATAAAGGGGATTGTGGTTAAACAGCAAGACTCTGCTTTGCATACATAGCGTTTTTTTCATACGTCTTTATACTCTGCTGGCACAGATAGCTTTATAGTTGTAGGTATATTGCGCTAAGATCCGATAATAAAATATTATGAAGAAAACCGTGTAAAATATTTTTCTTAGGTTTAAAGTATTATCTATGGTTGCACTTAATACAAGCCAAAGTAGATTTTAAAAGGAACAGCTCAAAGGAGAAATAAAGGTGGTTGGTATAAAATGTGATGATAATGTCGTAGTATGAGATACATGGTTGTAAAAATCTTTTGAGTTTAATGGAATTAGTCGCTTAGTGAGGAATTAAAAAGTTTGCTAATTATAATCTGCATGTATTGTGACGGAGCCTGGTTTGTAGAACTAAGTTGCCAAACAAAAACAACAGCAGTTATAATGTAGTGCAGTCGGTTGGGTAATAATAGAATTGACGAACTAAGCGAGTTGATGGTCTAAAAAGGAAAATGAAATTGAACTGTGGTAAGTCGCTGAAGTATATAACAATGCACACAGTTTGAAAGTCGGGGATTGCGTATTGCAAGGAGGATGCTACAAGGCTGTGTGCAGGTTAATTAGGCGAATGGAATTGTAAATATGGTAGTGGTAGGACTGGGAGTATTAGTGCCTGTAGAACAAAGATGATGCATACATAACTGATGTGCTTCATGTTGTTTCGTATTATTAAGTGAACAACAAGACTTGTGTATTCGTATTTATCATTCATGGACAGAGTGCTGGGCTATAGAGCTGCTGTAATAAAGGTATAGGAAAGGAGTGGTATGTGTGCAAATGCAAACACGGCCCAATATCTGTATTCGGTTTTCATGGTAGAATTAAGGCTGATCGAGTGTCTATGTCTGGTTTTGGTGGACGAGTTGTTTAAAACGGGTGTGTAAGTAGCCTGTGCATACATTGTAGATGCGAGGTGTGTAAATAAATGTAAATATTGAATATCTGCTACTCGGGGATGTTGAGAGTGGTGTTTTCCGTAGACACGGACAAGACACATTATTATTATTAGCAATGTTATGTATACCGGTGGAATAGATAATAGAATTTGTATGCCTGGTGTGTTGTGAGTTGGACACACAGGGCTGAATTGTAAGTTCCTTTGTTTGTTTGTGAGAGCGAGTGGTGTAGTTAGTGTGGTAGTGTGAGAGTGGAGTTTCTGGTATGATATTATGGTGGATTGGATGGTGGAAGTACTAGGTGCTAGTACTAGTGGTACTACTAGTGTGGAGTTGCCAGTAAGTAGTTTCAGTTGTTCCTATTTGGATTTTGTATTTGGACGGACGGAGAAAGAGGCAGGCGAGTGTAATGTGTATGTCTTGTGTGTGTATGTGAAATGTGAAATAATGCGATAGGCAGAGGGATGCATGCGCGGATACAAGTCGTTTTGAAAGCATTGGCTCGTTGTAGCTGTGTGGCTCGTCGTCGGAAGCTTTTCCTTCGTTTGCTCTACACGCGAAAGGAGAGAGAAAGCATAAGGAATGAAAATCGACTGAGTTGGCTTACTTTACTTTGGCCAAGAGTTCCAGTCTCAACTGAACAAAGAACGTGAACCAGGGAAACTGCCGAGAGAAATCCAACTCTGAGTCCAACTCTGAATTTCTGCCGTGACTCCACGTCGTTCACAACCACCCAAAAACACACAGCTCCTTGTCCTGTACCAGTACTTGTATTTCTACACCAAGAGAATCTTTCTGAAGCCAAACAGTGTCTGTCTGTCTCTCTGTCTTTCTCTCTCTCTGTCTCTCTCTCACTCTTTTTCTTTTTGCTCTGCCAACGTTTTACTTTAGAGGCTTCTTGTCTTTTACTCTTATTCTTCCTTCTTTACAAAACTGACAGAGGTTTCAGCTACTACGACTGCTACAGCCCAAGACAAGGCATTGAAAACAGAGAGCGAGTTGCAATCATCAGACTCAGACTCAGACTCACTTAGACAGTCACTTATAGGAATAGAAAGAAGTATCAGAAGGCAATCAGTCAGCAAGTAGGAAAAACAAAGTCGTGTGCCACACAAATAAAACAAGAGTCACAATTTAAGAGAACAAGTGACGACAGTCTCTTCCAAGTCACTTCCTTCTCCAACAACTCACTCCAAGGTCCCCTCCACTTCTTCAACCAATTCACCCAACATCAACTTTCACCTTGCCACAATACAATTTCAGTTTACCAATGTAATTACTGGCTACACAAATTATCCTCCGAGCAGTATACACTACAGTTCTCTCAGTTAGTCAATGCATTGTTGAACGTGTGCAGGTATTGCTGGGCTTTTGAATTGAGAAATTGTGTCACATCAAAAGGAAAATGCAGCAGAAATAGTCCAAGAAAATAAACACACGAGCACTTTTCCTCTGTCTCTGTGTCTATCTCTGTGTGTGTCTTAAAATGCTGGCTGCTGCTGTTTCTTGCACTGAGTCTCGTTGTTCAGTCTGTTGTTTCTGTTGTGTTTGGACTTAAAGAAAGAGTTGGAGTTGCTGCATGTTTGCTGTTAGGAAAAACAAGGAAGGAGGAAGAATATACGAAGACGTATATAGAGAAGAGGATCAGAGCTGCAGTACCTACACTGTGTTCAGTTGAAGAGTCAGTGAGTCGAGAAATTTCAAGAGAACTCCAAAAGCAGACTTGACAAAACACAAGAGACAAAAGTTGCCACACACTTACAACTTAAGACGAGAGAATAGTCTGGGATCCAGTTTCACTCTAATTCCAACTCGCATTTCAAGTTCAATTGTTGTAACCTGCTCTTCAGCACATCTTCAACACAGGACAACCAGACGAAAACAACAAACGATAATATGGTAAGATCATCGCAAAGAATAAATTAACTTTTCCTTTTAATTGCGTGTCCCGATTAGTTTCTCAATTCCAATTGCCTTCGTCTCTTGTACTCTTTAGGGTTTGTGTGTTGTGTAAAGAGAGAAACAATAAGACTTACACACTAAATACACATACAGCACATATACATACAAAATTGTACTCCTTCCAATTACAATTCACAACACCAACTCTTTTTTCTCAACTTGTATTTTTTTCAATAGTTTTCCACACACTTTTCTCTATTTTTTTAGTAGTTTGCTCTCATTTGTTGTTGTAGGAGTAGTATACTCGGCAATTAACTCAATGTTGCTTTATCTGAAGGTTTAGAATCTTTACACACGTTCTTATAGGTACTTGCTGGTCTGAGAGTTCCCCTTCAACTGTTTTTGAACGAACCAAAACCAATCTACATGAGATTTCTTTTCCTATCGCTTTCAGAGTCTCGTCTCTATTGAATTTTAGCTATACATTCGGCTTTCTCTTTTGTTTGCATACAAACTTCAATTTTATTTTTCATTCACGTGTCAAAACTGAGTTTGAATGCAATTCTGTTCGTTAATTTTTGTATTTGGTTTGAATGTGTTGACAAGGTTTTAAATTTGTATGAAGTTCTGCTGTTAGTGTGTGCTGTGTCTGAATGTTTTTCCTTTGACTGGCAAGGAGGCACACATGACATACTGTTTTTTCGTGGTTTGGTCAACTATTAAGTTTCTTTTGGCAAATTTCGGTTTGAGAGACTGTTTGAGCACTATCACTCTATAAGAACTTGGTGGCGGGTACATTAGCGTGGATTGAATGGAAGGCTACTTGGAAGAAGCAGCTTTAGCTGAGAAAAGTAGAATAGACGAAAATTACACTACACCACTACCACACTTAACAACGCAGCAAGGCACGGAGAATATAGAGCACTCTCTTTCTCTCCTTTTTCTCCCAGCATTTGCGCAGTGTACCTGCACCAGCTATTTATTCCCTGTCCATGTTCTCCCACACAACTTTCTTCTATAGCCACTCTCAAACTTACACACACAATTGCTTAAGATTTTCGATGCTTGTAGTTTTGTATCCGTATCTCTTTTCCACAACGTTTTACATCCTCCTCGCACTTTCTCCTTCTTCAAAACTCTACACAACATCACACGAAAAGAAGATGAACCAGAATATTTATATACACAGATCAATTATATTGTCACAATCGGAAATATTGTTATTGTTGTAGGTTATGATTTGTCAAAAGAGTCCCTCTCCCTTTTCAAATCCAATCACAATGCAAATACTAATTGATAAACTTTTTTCAATTCATCCATTTCAGTACGGATTCGTCAACTATGCCTTGGAACTTCTTGTTCTCAGAAACTTTGGAGAGGAGACTTGGGAACGAATCAAGTAAAACATTCAAAAAAAATTCCTTATAGATTCTCGAATGCTCACTTGTGCTCAATGCTTTCAAATTACATATTTATTGTCATCCTCATCACTATGGAATTTTTAACTATCTAACACAACTATTTCAACTTTGCTTTATGCTTTCAGAGCTCCCTTGTAAAGCTAATTTAAAACTCTTGTCCTTTGATGAATATTTTTGCTTCTACCCTTTCTATTTATAAACCATCTCATCCGGGCTATAAATAAGGTAGACGTATTTGCAGATTTATCTATTTACCTATACATATTATATATATTTACAGGTATACAGATTTGCACAAAATTGCAGGTAACAAAGCTGTCTCCTTTGATACCAAAAACCTGAATAGGTCTTGCATGCAAACTTAGTGTTATACTTGATACTAGTTTATACTAGAAAATAACAACTTGGATAAAAGGATATATGAAACATAAATAATATAATACAATATTTTATCCTCTAATACTGTAACAACAGAATGCTTTATATGCAGTCGGTAGTAATAGTGTCGTAAAATTCCTTGGTATAGGTAAGAAAAAATTCCTAGTCAAAATGGTTTTAGTTTTGACAAGATTTACTTTTATAAAATATTGATTTTAGAATTCTTTAATGTCGCCCTGTCTTGCAACTGCAAGAGAAAAAAAGAGCTATCCCCGGCGTTGCTTTGATGAAATAGTCGATGATAATGCATCGCGTGACCCATAAGGAAAGTTGAGACTATATATTGTAGCCTAGATTTTTCGTGTATACACACAATATCTCATTTTAAGCTGCTAATGTCGCTATAAACCTATCATGTACATATTGGTTCATACTTAACGAATCTCACTTGAGTAAGCATTTACGTAGTCATATAAGGATTAAAATACTAGGTACACAGCGTATTAAAAGGTTTCATTCCAGAATAAAAATTTAGTAACAATATAAGTGTTTGTAAGTCACCTTCAACAGTTCCTTATTATAATTTTTAAAAAGATGAAATTGTAGTTTAACATTATTATTAAAGGTTTTTTTTTAAATATTAAACTATAATAGACAATTATTCATATTATTATAACTTTCTCAGTTTTCACTTTTAAAATGTATCATTGTTTTTCTTTGAGTATTACTCCTTAAAACAGAAAGTAAATCACTGTATAAATTATGATACTACAGTCAAATAATCAATATAATTCTTCGATATCTTTCATTTTTATTATTAGGTAGAAGCTCGATTTTGCGAACTAATGGGGCTATAGATATTTCGGATCTTTGACAGTTTGAATTTTCAGAAAACATAAAAAATGAAAGTAAAATAATGTTGCAACGATTTCGCCAAAATGGTTTGACGCTACATAAAAAACCAATTTTAGTGGAAATCTTCCCCGTGCATTTTTCCTCTTTTACCCACTACTACTAGTCTGGGCATATTTAATCAATTTTGTAGTCTATGATGTTTATCTAAACGATATCTGAACGAATTACAAAATAGTTCGGATTACTTAGATCTTGGTTTGGATAATCGAATTCTATTGACTGGTCGGATAATCGTGGTGCGGATAAGCGAGCTTTTACTGTGTTTGTGTGAAAACCAGGGACATTTTATATCTGACAGGTATTCATCTGTAAGAAATTTTATATCATTTGGCTGATGACCAAAAATTCCTGATTTGTTACAATATAACGCTGTTTGTAGATATCTTGGGTGCAAAGCAAAATAATATGTTAAAGGGTCAACTAGGCATTGCTGAGAAACATTGTAACTTGATGTAAAGACTGATTGTAAGCTGGCATAAATTATCATCACAGTGCATATAACCATATTAACATACCAAATCACTTGAAAGGTTGGCAAGCGACCTTTTACAACTTACATTTCGTGAGCTACAACAGTATTTTTCCACACTGTGGATCTCATGCCTTAAGATCGCATACATTTCCTACGTAAACTACATTGCTCTACAATATTAATTTAGAACCATGCAGTACCTACATCTAAAACCTTAGTTTTAGAAAAATTCTACACAACAGACTTTCTAGTTTCCACCTGCTGTTCCACCCGCCGAATAAAAAAATTATATTATATTAAATTTATTATATTAGGAAAATCTCTTTAAAATTCAGCAGTATACCTACTGGTAATATGCATTAAAAATGCTTAGAATAGAAAATATTGCCCATAAAACATTAATGAATAAAGTGATTTATTTGAAACCAAATAATTTATTTTGTGTAGATTTTCTACTAAGTTGACATTATATTGCTATATCAGTGTGTAACTAAGTAATTATATTATGTATAATTTATGAATAGAGGCTACACATATTAAAAAGAAAGTATAATTCGTTTTGAAGTTAGAATAGAATAATTTGCATGTGAATAGCTGTGATGAATGCCTTGTACAGGCATAAAATATGATACATGTAACTAAGTAAGTAGAAAATAAATAGTTGAAATGCGAAACAGTTGTCGTTCTTTTGTGTTTTAAATTGGCATAGAGAGACGGGTGCGGGTGGGAAGTTGTTCAACTAGGTGTGCTTTAGCAGTTTGGTACTCTGGTGTTGTGCATAGTTCATTGTGTATGTAGCACCATGTTGCACTGTGCAAAATGTATTATTACATGGAAGAGGAGTACAATGAATTGTCTCCATTATTCAAGCACCCAAATGGAAAGAAAGTATTCGAAGAACAGTGGGTCTGCTACATGGCTACTTCCATGGGTGTCCTCAGGAAAACACATAAATGTTAAATACAATGAACAGTAACAAAACACCATGTTCCATATTAGCACAAAAGAGCTACAGGGACGGATGTACTTGTACAATTACTAAGCTACGAGTAATGTAACGAAGAAAAACAATAGCAACCGTCATAAATTTGTAGAAGTACCTAGATACTGTACTTACTCAACCCCAGCACTCCAGGTAGCTCTCACCAACGCCGCAACAGATACCTACACTCTTGCTAAACCTCCTATGCACTAATAATATCACTCCCACAAAGGATAAACGATAAAATTACATTTTCAACATTATCGCCACGTTGCTGCTCACAAATTACTGTGATTTTCATCTCTAGACGTTTCAAGTATCAATAAATGAACATAATGAGATGTTCTGTCTAGCTCAATAAGTTTTATGGTTATTTCTAGACAATGTGTGCGTATAGATGCCCGGAGCATAAAAGTTGCACAAAAAAATAAATTCTACCTATTCTTACATTTCGTTTGTTTCTCTAAGTTGCTTTCTTGTTAATCAGTACCTTGCTACAAAACTATATACAAAGCTATATGTAAACATTTGATCACGACATAAAAATTACTGATATAAATTTACATGGATAGAGTGGTAGGTAATTCTTTATTCAGTCAGTCAGTAGCAGTCACAGTTGAACTTTTATTATATTCTGAGTAAAAGGAGCATATTAAATTACCGTCATGTCACAGTCACAAGCCAAAGACTTTCAAAGGATTTTTGTTCGGGGTGAGCGGAAATAAAATATCCCACATAACATTTATTGTACATAATGCTAACGAGATACTCAATAAAATAATATAATTATGAAATATTGGATACTTAGCTCAGGTACGTCAACGGTTGTATAATGTGAATACTATTAAACAAACGGTCTTGGTAGGTTTGCTGTATGAGTTTTTTCCTTTTGTTAGATTTACAAAATTACGAAAATAAAAGAACATTGATGTCCACATGGATAACAGTAGAAATTTATTTTAGCAGACCCAAATAAAATTTAATGGAAGAATACGCGGAATTTGAAAAAATATACTGGGTATTCTATACTAAGTTCGATCTGTAACAAATGGACGATTGTTGGTTAAGTTAGCCAAAAAGCAAAAGCGATTCTGTCAAATTGGCTGATAAAAGTGAGCACGGGTTATACTAGGCAAGTTATATATTATTATTGTTTGATAGAGCACAGGGAGTTTTGTTTTACTCTAACCAATACATTATAGGTCTATATAGGGTTTGGCTAATTCATGATGGGTGGATCTATGATGCATTCATTCTGACTTACCCTGTATACACCTGGAGAAAGAAAATGATATCTTAAGCACAGAGCTTATTACATGGGGACTATAACATATAATGTGAATAGAGAATCGCATGTTTGGTGTTAAGGTGGTATGTCAATAGTAGTGGTGTGCATTGTAGGATAGTAGAAACAAAATAGGACAAAGCAGGCGTGTGGGTTCCCTCATGGTAGTTATTCTCTGGTTTGACTACTTTGCAAAGCTTTTACCATTTACGATGAAATCGTTGAACGTATGCACACACATACAGAACATACATAGCCTGTGAAATGATACACTGAAAGAAAGAAAGGCATACAAAAACCAAACTTGCACAAAGACCAAAGTGGATCGTGGAAAAACAAAAGTCGATTCATAAATGCAATTCAAATAGAATTGATGTATGTACCTGTGTGTATTGTAAGTGCAGCAAGTGTAGGCTGTGGCGAACAAAAGAGTCAAGAAATATAAAATCTACACAGTGTATACTTTAAGCTTGAAAGTTGCTCAGAATCACATTGGGTAGCATTTTTTGACGCTTTGCCCCTCACGTTCGATTTGGATAACTGGTAAATAGACGAGAGAGAAATAGGTATAAGTGCAGCACGAAAACTTTGAAGATGTGTTTTGGTGGCTGCTGTATTCATGTCTTATTTCAGTCGCATGGGATTTCACGCATCACAGAACAAGTAAAGAAGAAAAAAGACAAAGACTGAATGGGTTGGGACACACTACGACACATTTCCTCACCTCCATTCCAAGCCTATAAATATTTCTCCAGGGATATTCCTCCTGGTTTCTCCTAACATTTTTCCAGTTGAGCGTGAGATATCTTATACTGTTCCTTTCTGGATCATCCTAGCTGTCAACTTCCTTGTCGTCACTCCCAACACCCAAGAAGTACATGGTCAGTGCATACAGTCGCAACAGCTCACATTTCATTTTCCTTCAGTATTATGCAGGAAATGTGACACACTAATTATTTCAACTGCCTATAGCAATGTTAAAAACACATTTCTCATGAGCTGCAGAAACTCAGACTTATTTCATTCTGTACACTTTGAATACAATGTAACAAAATTCCTTAGCGAATATTATACAACATGCACAACAACTGTTTTCATGATGGTGTATTAAAGACGAGCTACATAAATACATGCGGGATATCCACACTGGTCGTGCTTTTCTTCATACGGTCGGTAGCAATCGGATTTATTTAGTAGTTTTATACCAAAGACGCAGTAGCACAGTAAATACACTGTATAATTAAATTTCCTCCACCTATGTGTATAATAGTAGAATGAATAGAGCTGGTTTGTAGCTCTCCCATTTAATATCTAGAACAAGAAAATTGCAAATGTGTATTGGTATATAAGTTGATAATAATATTTGCACGCGTTATTATGGTCTGTGCACCATAGGTGGGACCATCCCAACCATTTCCCCAGCCCAACCCAACCCAACCCATCCCCAACCAGACTCTTGGCTGG
>JAQFYB010002105.1:0-26908 GCA_034694085.1 Pogonognathellus longicornis | reverse complement strand
TCTCAGTGTGTGTTTCTCAGTGCGGGTTTAGTCATCATTCTCAAGGTGAAGTGGGTAAGTCATGCATCAGTAGGAGGGAAATAAATTATGTACAACTAAAATCCATGGGAGGTTAGGGCTAGGCCTTTTAGTACTAGGCACGTAAAATGTTTACAGAAGATCGCTTCAGAATTGTCCTTTCATGCCAATAAGTGTCACGAGGCCAATAGTTTCTAAAATGTAACGGTCCTATTTACTCATAAACTCAAGTGCTTGTTCTAATCCAAACTTAAACAATAACAATTTTTATACCTAGGGACTTATTCTGTTTTTATATACTTCTATACATCATATTGCCTCTTCCAAGTTGTAAGAGACAAAATGAGGAATTTGATGCTGGAACTTCCAATTTCTTCATTATTGTCAAATCTTAAAAGCGAAGTTTACTATTACTGTACCAATAATTAAAATGTGTCAACCTTAAAATACAGATGAGCCATAAAAAGTAAAGTTAAATTATTGTTTTTAAGTTTTAAAGCAAGCATTATGTAGATGGAAAAGACGTGAGTAGTGTACTTAAAACGTAATAAACAACGTGTAGAGTTTCAGTTTTCGCTAAACTAGTAGAGTAGGTACTTTACAATAATATTAACGGAGGAAGATGTAAAAGATGAACCGTTGGCACAGGATGTTATTACAAAATTGTTTGCTTTAAATTATTTACAGCAGTTTGAATAATTTCGGCAGGTTAATGACTCGTGAGCTATCAGATGGATCTGTATTTACATAATCTCCTAAATTCGGAACAGTTAGGGTTATTGTTTTTACTGAATTATTATATTATGATGATACAATACAGCAAACAAATGATCATCAGTTCACACTTTCCATGTCAATCCAGATTAACAGGGAGATTAATCTTCTGAAAGCAAAAATAAAAAATGTGATCTAGTTAAACATTAGAAATTGCATAAACTGGCACGTAAAACGGAAGCTTCTTCATACAGGAAACCTCATTTCATTTAAAACATGAAGTAATAAACACGATCTTTTTTGTTTTCAATTTCATAAATCCTTTGTAACTCATACAGTAGTTTTTCATTCAATTTTATGCTCCTTTTACTCCAAACAATACAAATGACTTTTCCTTTCATCTAGTCAGAATGAAATCTGATTCGATTAGGGTTACGAAATATTTTTGCTCCTGTAACATCTTCTGCACATTCACCAAACTGCAAATTCCATTTGTCGCTTCTTGATTTAAAATTTGAATACAAAAAATCTGAAACCATCAACGTAATAACCGTAATGTAAAGCATACAGTGAAATGCCATATTTATTATCGCATCTAACGTTGAATTGGACTCTATTATTAAATAGTACCTGCTAGATGTGTATGGCATATGCCACCCCCACATTGCATTGATGGCGAGACAAGGTGATAAAACTGCAAACCTTATGTAAGCTGGGGAATTTTGAATGCTACATTCTGTATAAACCTCATAAGCACATAAAATATAATGATGCTTGTTAAAAATATTGATCTTAATGTACACATCCATTGAGATTTGACAGGTAACACAGAAATACAGTACAGATAGAGTTTTTAGCGCAGAAATTTTTATGCATCATTTATGCACATCATTGCAATCATATATTGGCATTTTCTGCATGATGGGATATAAATTTCAGTATTTTTATTATTAGTTATGTTATAAGTATAAACTCTGCACAGACATAACGTACATTGACCGCAGTACACCCAAGACACAAAGTGCTATAAATTATGATAGCGTCATACAATAATGCTAGCTAATATGAGGAGTCAGTGTAATGGTTGTAACATCTATCACCATTTACGGATGAGCAGACAGGTCTCAGCTAGTATATTTATTCTTATAATACATATTTAAATGTATGTGTATAATATTTAGAGATTAATTTTATTATTAACTATTTGTATAAATGTATAATACATACTTAATATGTATACCTATAGATACCTTTAAGTCTTCTCGTTTACAATTACAAGTGTAAGTAAAGATATGGAGTTAGCACACGTTAATATGTCTGTCGATACCTACAAGTATTTTACATTATATAAAAACAATATAAAGTCTTGACTGGTTAAACCTAAAAAAGTGTATTGGCACACGTTTTAATGAGTTTCTCGCATAACTGATACTCACACAAAACATATTATACAGATAATATACAGATATCATTATATCTATGCTGTACTTTTATGTATATGTACAAATACACTAAAGCAAATGCATGCATGAGCTATAGTTTCATTGATAATACAGCATACTATATAAGAGCTCTTAAATGAAATTCACTGAAAGGGCCGAGTCAAACTATTTATTGTACAGCAAGAGAAAGTTAGCAGCATTAGCATCTCAGAGTTGCAAACAAAAGCAAGCTGTTGAGTCAGAGTCTCACCAACGTTGTTGCTTCAACCAACAATGTAAAAAAAAACTCATGTAAAATGTACATACACATAGTGTAACGCGTATTCATGAATGCAGATGCAAATCATTTTCAAAATCTCTCGTCTTCACAGCAAGCATTTGTTTACATACCACCTGAAAGCGTACAGATAAAACATATATAGAATCGTGAGGTGTTTTAGTAGGATTACACAGATGGGTATGTATATCTATTCCATGTTTAGTTGTAGTAGGTTTGAAACTATATTATGTCGTTATGTAGTTATGTGTAATTAACTCTAAAGCCTATATAAATAGTGTATTGTTTGACATGGACAGATATACATCTTGTGCATCCGCATTAGTAGCTATATCGTATAATAATGTGCAGTTTATACACACAGATATCCAAAATACAGTATGGATGTGTATGAATATACCAAGATATCAAGTTACGATAAGTAGCGTTAGTTTTACTATAGAGAGATGAACAATGGAGCGCAAAGAGCTACATCCGGTTGAATTGAAGCTATACACAGAGTTTGACTGTATACATTAGACACGTTGAGTTGAGGTGAGATTGTGATGGTACAGTGATTGTCACGAATTATAATGTAAAATACTGTTGGGGATTTCCCTTGATGATGTAAATATGTTGTGTTGTTATTATTTTAATGCAGCAAGAGGTCAACAAAATCTAACTGTCACTGTGTCACATACTTTGTGCTTTGCTTTGCTGTTTACATACGTTTGGTGTGACTCTGATGCATTTTTAAGATAAAGCATTTGTATGCAGAGCGTAGGATTGAGCGATGTATTTGGAAATGATGCACTATTTTAATGAACTGGATACATAATCATGTTAAAAACGTAACTGATGTTCCTGATTGTATTTGTTTGTATTGCAGGTGATTCTACTTATAATATATACCTACGTAATACACAGACAGAAGTGGGGAAAGAAATCTCAGAAGGGAAATATTACAGTAAAATGAAGAAATCAATAACACGGGTGATTTATGCGGTCGCATTATGGACGATAGCAAATCAACTAGTTTTGACATCGGGGCAATGCTTTAGTTCCTCCACTGGAGATGCTTCTTCTGGAGAAGCTGGTACAACGACTAACTCTCCTGTTGAAGAAGAATCCTCCAATTTCCAAGCCGCCTTTTATGACCGGCAACTGGAATTTTCTCTAGAAATGTTTCACAAACTTTATAAGAAGGTAACACAAAAACGTTTTTTTGAAAATGGAACACCTACTTATAATCATTGTGGTAAAATATTATTGTGATTTGTAATTATGTACATTTCCTTCAAGTGTATCAAAAGTATTCTAAATGTATTTTGTGTTGACTTTTCAGGAGGACAAATCCAACTTATTTTTCTCACCTCATAGTATTCACCAAGCTTTGATGCTTGCGTACTTCGGTGCATCTGGAGACACGGAAAAACAATTGAAAACTGTTCTTCATCTTGAAAATGATTCCAAAGAAGAAAATATTAAAACTTACAAAATGGAAAACTACTACAGAGTAAGCTATCTTTAAACTTTTTCATGGTGTACCATATGAAATTTTGACGAAATCATAAAAGCTAAACGCATTTACAGTAATTGTAATAATTTGACAATGAAATTTTCATTACTTTAGGAAACACGAGCTGCCAATGCTTCTCAGTACGATTTGAGAGTTGCCAACAGAATATTTTTCAGCGAACAGGAGCCAGTACGTGCTTGCGTCCAAGAAATATTTAGTAAAGAAATTGAGCTGTTGGATTTTGTCAAACAGCCAGATGAATCTCGTCAGCAAATTAATTCATGGGTGGAGACAAACACAAATGGAAAAATTAAGGATTTAATTCCAAATGGAGTAGTTACATCAAAAACTCGACTTGCATTGGTAATTATGATCACCACCCGTTTCTAGTGTTGTATTCATATAATTCATAAGGATTTATGCAGATCAGTATCAATAATTTAATTCTTATTTGTAGGCAAATAGTGCTTATTTCAAGGGAAGTTGGGAACATGCTTTCAAGAAAAACAACACAAAATTGTCTTTGTTTTACGTTTCTCCTAAAGAAGTCACACATACAATGATGATGTACCAAAAGGGAGCTTTCCGACACGGTAAAAATCACATAATATCCATCACAAGTTGTTGCGCTAAGTGTAGAATAACTTTAATTTTCAAACTACATTATTTTATTTATACAGGAGTATCCGAAGCATTGAGATCCTATATAATCGAATTGCCTTACGAAGGAGAAGCTGTTTCCATGTTCATTCTCTTACCACCGTTTACACCTGATGCCTTGCAAGAAACTTTGGCCCGACTTAATTCCACAACACTTAGACAAGCAATGGATGAAATGTACGAAGACAGTATTGAAGTCTCCCTTCCCAGATTTAGAATCAAGCAAAATTTTGACCTGTCTAAAGTAAAATTAATTACAATACAATACAAATAATATAAATGCCTATGCCTCGTACAAAAATCAACCTGCTAATTAATACATCAATTTCTTACATTTGCAGACACTACAAACAATTGGCGTGGTAGATCTTTTCGATGAGAAAAAAGCAAATTTATCCGATTTCTCCGACAAACCCAATCTTTCGATTGGAACTGCCCTTCATCAATCTAATTTGGAGGTTGATGAGTTGGGATCAACGGCTTCAGCAGCCACAATTCTCATTGATACTCGCAGCGGACGTCCTTTGGACCAGACGAGATTCCTCTGCAACCACCCCTTTGTTTTCTTCATCTACGACAATGCAATGAAGCACATTTTGTTCATGGGGGCTTTCCGCTCTCCAAAAACAGAGAAGCATTAAAATAGTTGTTTGAATCGTAATGTCTGCAGCACCATCACAGTACCTACAATAAAATACCAATTAAATACACAGGTGTAAGTACAACAATGCATGATGCACTGGAAGATTTTAAGTATTATAATATACCTACCATAACAAGAACTTTCATTTTGTATACACGTACATGTAAAATGTACTTTTGTCATAATAATATTATTATTGTATCATCGTAGCTAAGAATAGTTTGTAAAGTAAATAATACATTTGCTACTACTAGAGCTAACAAAGGAGGAAGCAACAAAGTATATATACCGCTTTCATATTTAACGAATTAAACAAAATTATCAAATCCTTACTTAGTTAGCTTACGTAGAGGAATCTTTTTGTACAAAGAAATTATTATTTAGGTACTAGTTGTCTTCTTTTGTTGCACTTTTTTACAGATTTAACTTTGTGTACCATTTTATATGTTTGAGCCCAGAATATTTTCTCACGACTCATACATTAAGGAGAGATTTTGATTTTCTTGTAGAATCGACTGATTGTGAGATTAATAAATTCTTAATTCCTTTAACCGGAAATACCTTCTATTGCAAATGCATTTAATCATTTTACGGATGATGGACACACATAACTGATAGTCGCCTACTCTGCATCTTTAATGATAAACATTTCTCATAATATTGTAGATGTGTTTGAATTTATTATGTGAACCTCCACACGAAGTCTTATAGTATATGCAAAAATTGTATGCACAGTAATATGAATAGGTAGTCTATAAAGCTCCATAGCCGTTCTTTCTCCAAGTTTTTACTAAAACCATGAAAGTTTTTCATCATTTTGTTACCTCCACCTCACAATTACTTTCGGTCATTGCTCTTAGTCCAATTGAAGATTAAGTATAAGATAATATTATTAATATACAACAGACTTTCTCAATCTGTAAGGACTGAATAATTTTTAGTATTCATTGCAAATATTTCTGATAGTCTTTTAAAAGTGAGACAATTAAGTTTGTAAAGATCATTATCATTGCTAAATAAAAGATATGCTACTACGTGATATTTACAATGTCACACAATATCGCGCTTTCATAATCTCCTCAGTTTTTGTACTGTAGGTACATTCCAATTGTCAATAAACAACATTTCAATAGGTCGCACCAAAAGTATTTTCATCCGAGTACACTAATATTACAATTGAATATGTAAGTATTATGTTTTTACTGTCCCGTTCAGTCAAATAATTACAACAGACTGACAATGAGAATGAAATAGTCAACAATCTCACCGTCTCAGTAATGTCATCCACCTGCAATCAAATTTTACTTAGTGCGATATTATTATCTGAAGTATATTATTTAGTCCAGTGTTGAAAATGTTATTAATTATTTTTTGTTCTTTGCAGTTCAAAGATTTAGTACTTTAAACAGGTACAGTTGCACATCCACACACAAGTCAAAAAGTAACTAAGTTATAACTTGAATCGAAATCAATTTTACAATAATAAAAATTATTACTACTATTTACATAACAAAACAAATCGATCGAACCCTTTTTATAATGATTGTTATAATAATTGAATGCAAAAAGTCATTTTAAGAAAACATTTTTTATTACATTACTAGTATGGTAATACTTCTTTGTTCATTTTGGACCCATAGCCATATAGGTACCTAATTATACGAGAACAGCGATGTACTAATAATTAATTAATGTCTTAATACATATACCTAGGTGTGTGCAATTAAGAACAGAAATTTCGACACAGCTTTAATTCCATGACAGTGTACTTACATATAATGACTAATGACTAATGACCGACTACACACTTATAAGGATCATGTACTGCGAAAGTTCTTGCACACATCCATGTCCTGCTGCCATATCAGCTTTGCCTCACCAGAGCTTTATATGTATATGTATTTATTTCAATTTTATGCACAACAGCATGCAGTAGGCGAAAGAGGAGTATAAGCTGTCCAAAGATGATAGATTATAACTACAAGGGCAAAAACTTTTAATCTAATTCCTCATAAGCTTAACAAATATTACACAAAGACAAACTGTGGAATACAACATCATAAAAAACAACATTGCTATATTATACCAAAATGCCAATACAAAAGTGAATAAATGTTTGTCATGTGTAGTATGTGTGTCTATATGTTTATGAATGTCATTTTATCAATCGAGCCTTGCATTACATTCAAATGTGTGCAATAATTTAGCTCTATAGCATATTAACATAGTAGTTTTCATATAGAATATCCTTTTATTGACATCAAAAAGAAATCACTTTGTTATAATATGTTGATTTATTATTATGTGTATCGCATCACAATAGGACAAGGATAAGTATTTTATGCAATTGCAAATTAGTTTAACTTGAATAAAAATTTATGGCTAAAGATCACCGGCGACAACTGTCACATTTTGGATCGGCATACTCAAACTGCGCCAAAAATAACGTCGTTATCTTACATGAGCTTTTTTATTTGGAAAACATGATATATTAACCAATGACCTATTTCTATTTTATGCATAAATGAGTGAGTGATGGGCTGTACACTATAGCTATATAGAGCCACGTCATAAAAAATCGAAAAAATGCAACCTCCATGGTGTTACTATAATATATTTTATTGTTACTAAATAATTTTTCTTAATTAGATCTACGTGTACTTATTACTTATGTGTATTGATGTGTAGTCAATTCTTTATAATCTTGCCCTCCCAGCTTGGAATCTTTAATGAATGTTGTAGATTTGCATATTTCAGTTGTAACTAATAAGTTAACCTTTTGCAAATGAGTGTTATTTTATTATATTGCAGCTACAAATGAAGGAATATTTTAAATATGGGATATAAAAGTCACCATATCATCCATAAAGCTTGTACCAGAGTAATAAAAAAGTCCTATTTTACGCACACACTTTACTGTGCAATTATTCAATTTTATATTGCTAGGAGCTTTTTTATACATTTGTATGTATAATGTATGTATATATAGAATATGCTTTTAGTAAAATAGTAGCTAGTTGTATGTATGTAGTAGTTGTTGTTGTTGTTGTTTAATGATTATAAAAAATTCATGTGCATTTGAATTAATATTAATGTCATTTCCATTTCTGCATGCTATTCATTGCCAGTGTTCTGTTCTCTAATTGAATAGTGTGTTAGTGGTAGTTTGTATTGTGTCTTACATTGTATGGCTGTACAGATTACAGACAATACTGCAAAACTCGTTTTCAGTTTATTGCTTGCACATCCTTCTTCGTTTTTAATGATGAAAATCAGTGTTAGTTAAAGTAAATTGGATTTGAGGTGGCTGCTTAGCAATACACAATAAATGATATTCTTCTGGGAATGCGATTGTTGTATGTCTACACTACTACAATACAAAGGTCTTCTCTTTGTATTGTATGTGTGCGATACGCGTATATACATAAAATTATTATACACGTATTATATGATGTAAACTTTCATTTTCCACGAAAAGGATGCATCAGCCAAATTGCTAGTGTGTTTATGTAGCAGTTCAGCAGTAACTGACTACAAGAGAATAAAAAGATAATAATATATATAATCCTAAGCTCATGTAAAAAGTGTAAAGATGCATTTACTTTCTTACAGTCACGATAACTAGTAGTAGAAATACATTAATTAAAGGATAACTAGATTCAAGAGTCTATTGAATGATTTATTTTTGATGTTTCCATTTTTGCTGTTAATCAAGTTTGATAATTTGAAAAGTATACGATAGATTAATTTTATTCATTTATGTATTTAATAAGCAAACAACATGAAATCTTGAACTGTGAATGGCATATTGACTAAAAACATTGTCTGACAAACACATATCAAAATATCTCGACAGCATGGATATCACAACGACCTACCTTCACATTATAGACTTGAAATTCTATACACGAGTTTCTATCAATTGCAAAATAGCTTAAACTTAAGTGCAATGCATTTTAAAGACAAGAAATGGTTGTGAAGTAAAAGTGTAGATATTTACCTAGGTAAGTTTTTATATTGTAATGCTACTATGTGTCACTACGTGTTTTTGAGGACGGCAAACAATAATAGATTTGAAGCGATAAATTATTAATCATATGAAATTACATAGATAGCATGTTAACTTGTTTAAACAGTAATTTACATCACTTATTAATTAACCATGCATAAAGTAAATTAATAAGCAGAAAAGATATTCTCGCTCTTGAATGACTCCTTTACCCGAAATGCCCCATAACTATTATAATTGCACATACACTACACATATACGTGCACATACAAATGCGTACTTTAATACAATAAATCTCTTTTTTAAATCTACTGAAATGACATTCAACACTGCTGGTTACAAGCTTGGTGACAGAAATTTGAGGTTAAAATTATTACTGTCTAAAACGTTCAGCTTATAAGATAATTTTGGTTTGAATATCCGTCAGAAACATTACAAACTTGACAGGATGTATGTAGCTTGTATGTAGCAAGTTCTAAAGCTATCAGATACAAACTGTAAATCATACATGCAGATTAATGGTAGGTATGTATTTTATTTATGTAGCAGGTATTTAATATTTAATGAAATGAGCAAACAAAACCCTTCCTAACTGTGAACAACAAGATTAAAATGTTACGACAAAATATCAAAATGTTTCTCAGCACGAGTAGTAGGACTTTGATATAGTCTGTAAGTATTTGGTTGATATCTGATATACAAAAAATTAAAATTCTATTCACGAAAGTTTTTACTAATTCCAATTGTCACTTGAATGCAATTAATTGCATCCAAAAAGACATTTGTGAAATAATTGTGCAACTTTTCCACTACAATGACATCGAAAACCAATTTAGGTGTGTAACAGAGGAAAGAGATTTGAGAAAATGTTTAAATTATTAATAATTCTTGCAAAACCTGTCCATCTGGAAATAGAGTGTTTGATTACAATTACAATAATATAGATAGTAATAAATCTTTGACACAATAAAATAATAAACTCCAATAAAAATATCCGAATGTTGATGAATGAACGTTAGCAATGAGAGAAAAGAGTACCATGTCTAATAAGAAATAAATGAGACTAAGCAATTTGATAATGTATCAACATTCACAGCCAGGGTTGGCAATGCCATAAGAATAATAATCATCATTTCTGGTACAGCTGAGCTGAACTATTGCCATCCTTTTCTCTATTACAGTATAACATGTCTGTGTTTTTCATCAACTTTTCTGCACCCATTGTACTAATTACCTCTATTATAGGATTATCTGCATTTTCCATACCGAATAAGGTTTTTAGCTTCCCGTAAAATACATTTTATTCTAAACTTCCTTAGATCCTTTAGTAACAGCATTAAGTTTTCGTGTTCTCAGACGTATTCATAGCAAGTGCTTGATTAATTAAACCAGGCAGCAATAATATATAGTAGTAGTAATAATATAATATTATAATGCAATCTATATAATCTTAGTTTAAATACAATACAAACAATAAATAAAATATTTAATGTTTGCATATCTCGATTTGTGTCAAGCATTTGTTTTGTTTAGTTTGTATTTGTACTACAGTAATTTTTAGATTGGTAGTACAGGTAATAGGTATAATAACTCAACAGAGCATTTCAATTTATACTTACAGTAATTTATTGAGTCACGGATAATAATTATTCATTTATCTTCATGTTCCATAGAAGTCCTGTTCCTATTAAAATGTGTACCCTTTAACTAAGCGTATAATGTACATTCCTAAGTAGTATTTTACATTTCATGGAACACCAAATTTAATTTAACATTTGCAACCTGAACTATAAAATAAACTATACTACTCATTTGCAACAAGTAGTATAGTAGTAGTGGCATCAATTGCTTTTTGTATGTCTGCACATGTCTCTATTCTATCTGAATGAAGTAAAAGATTAAAGAAGATAAAATAAAAGTGCATTTCCATTTAACACACTAAGATTTGCATTCGTTTTGAGTAACATGCATTCAATTATTGTATAGAGCGAAGCACTTATCATTTTACACTATTATTCATCACAGACAGTCTCGCAGACAAAATACGAGCAGTTTATTAACTGCTTCGTTCATAGGAATGCAAAAAGCTATTATAGGGAACCGCAAGTCAAGCCGACAGCAAGTCATCCCCAATATTACAACGTAGTGGTAGCAGTAGTAGCAATGTTAGCCTACATATCTGATTTTGCAATGCGTGCACCTTGTTCTGTCAACCAATTCATGCGGCAGCTGTTTTCCATCTAATAATCCAAAGAAGTGAGTACCGCAACTTTTTTTATAGTAAGTAAGTGTTAACAGTACGTACACAACTAACTGTACATAAATTATTATATCCTTGGCTGTGTGATAAATTTATTCTGCATACTATGCCTACCTTTATAGTACTCTGGTGTAAATGAACGTGTCTTGATCATCTAAATATGTAAATGAACGAGTAAGATATACACGTGAAGCCTGTCTATTATTGAAGTGATGTATAAAATTGTTAGTAGTGAAGCACTGTAGTGTAGTACCTATGGGTTAGTATATTTAAATCGAAATATATTCAGTTTATATTCAAATGAGCAATATGTATGCATAGAGCTAACAAAAAGCATTTGAAAAATGCCAAGATAAAAGTGCATTATCGAAGGTGTACATTTCTGAGTAGTGTCTACTATAAAATAAAGGTATGCAAAGAAGTGTAAAGAGACTGACTGATGTTAAATGTCTGTTTATAGTATTAGGGCATTAACACAGTATTCTTGTGGTAGTTGTAATAGTAGGAACACCCTTGTTGCATGGAGCAAGATATATGTGAAATGTATAGTAATATTTTAATATGTGTATAAGAGACAGCGACATATTAGGCAAGACAAGGCAATTCAAGGCAAATGATTGACCCAACCTAATCAAATCGCAAGTGTTCGTATCTCAAGACCGACAGAATGGAGATCAAAATAAATTATGTCCTCTTACAAGATTGAAGTGCAGCACACAGTACAAACGAGTACAAAAGCGTAACGCAACTTGTTTGCAAAGAATTATTAGCAATTTAAAATAAGAATGCAGTACAAACTATAGCACACAGCACACTACACACTAAATCTAAAAAAGCACAGTACACACTATACCTAGAAAATAATATAATGCACAAATGGATATGCTATGTGTATCGAGTAAGAAATATAACCACATTGTGCATACTTTGTGTCTGTAGACTATATACAAAGAGTGTAAAGAAACTGAAGCTATGATACATTTTTGTGAACACGCCTGTTGTGACCTGATCTGATCGTCGAATTGATCAGCTTTGCCAAATAACGTGTACATCTTAAACAAATACAAAGTATAACATTTATATACAACTATACACCACTATACGTATTGTGCACAGCATTGTAATGCAAATAACGCAATGAGTTGTTATTCTGTGCCATAGTTGCAGAAAAAAAACTCATGAATGCATCGCTAGCAAAGAAACCAGATTCGATTATTAGATTATCTCCTTTTCACATTCCAGACAAGAAGGATTTTAAGAAATTGAGTGTGTGTCTCTGTGTGTGTGTATTTGTACCAAGTACCTATAAGACTGCCTCGCTGAGTTAAAGTATTCAGGTGTGTGGGTTTGGACAATGTAATGAGAATATTAAGGGCGTTTGCTTCCCTGCAGATTTAACTAATCGTTATACAAATAGCTTAGCTAACAAAAATTATTCTGATAATTACCATGAATTCACATGTTACATCATCACACAATATTATACACGAGGTTAATGATACAGCAATAAAACTTCTAATTTAATCTGAGGCATTACTAAATGATACACTTTTACAATTTTCTACAGCAAATCCCACTATTTTAAACTACATATAAATGTAATCAACTGACTTCAACTTGTATACTATAAGTATATTGCTCTACAAAATGTTTACATGTTCAATATTTTTATATACATAACCCATTACATTATACACATTTAGTATTAGTACATTACACACTACCTACATGTTAATGCTTCTGGGCATACCACAATTCGCAGAAAAGAGTTTCAAAGAGTCTCATCAGCCCTCTGCGAATGATGTGCGCTGTGGTTTGAGTTCACATCGCAGTGTCGCAACGGAATTGGTAAATTACATTTGTATAAATTCATATATGTACGGGATTGATACACATAAGCACGTCATCCGAGGATACATCTTTCTGCTACCTACTACCTTTATTAATATAAATATTACATAGGTACTTTTACAACATTGCAATATTGTATGGTCCATTTAATGCAGAGATCTTCTCTGTGTATGTGCAATAAAGTTTATCCATTTGGAAACTGATGAAAGCATTTAAATCTATAAGCTCATATTATTAGTGATACACTATACTACACTCACTTACTTACTATGGGCAAAACGTACTTGATTTACAGTCAAATTAACAGTCACGAATAGTATAGCTAATAATGTAACATTTTTGATATTCTAGTGCTGCATGCAACTACTTATGTATGCCTACTACTTAGTAGAAAAACATAAGTAGGTACCACCTCTAATATTTTATACACTTTATCATACTACTATACTATTAGAATAAAAACTATCAATACCGCGTATTGTACACTACTAGACTTTATCTGTTTGTACCAATGTATAAAATATGCACATAGGTAGGTCTAGGTAGTAGGTATTAGAATTGGTATAGTAGATTATTAATATTATTATAACACAGCTATGTTATTAGTTAGTTGCGTTTGGTCGTGCACAGAAATTTTAAACTGATGTGAGCACATGTAGTAAAATAATAGTTATAGGCATAATAGCACGCAGGTAAGTTAAAGGATAAGCAAATGGCAATGATAGAAAAAGTAATACTATGTACTAGTATAAAAAGTGTGGCTATAGTGTAATATAAAAAGATATAATGTGCTTTAGCCGATATGAAATTACCAATGTTGACTGGTTGACTCGACTCGTCGGTATGATATGGTAAACCCCCTGAGGTGGATGCAATTGTGAAAATGTAGGTCTCTGGGATGATTGGGTGGATATGTGTGGACAACAATCGTAGCAGCCGCAACAACGGCATGGTAATTCTATGGCAAAGCCATCAACTCTTAACTCCAACAACCAAAGCACAACAGACTTATGCTTTTAACCAGCACAATATCTACCGTGTGTTCTTCTGTTGTGTATGTGTACAGTATTACATGGCACTTACATTAGCTACGAAGCACCGCATAATGTAACTGCATATATAGAAAATACATTGAAAACTTACTTACTTTTGGAGAGCATAATATACTGGCATGGCATAGCACAGAAAGAAGGTATGTATTCAAATACAATACACACAGAGAATACGCTAATCCAACAACACAACGTCAATTCAACCCCACAAACGTCCTAGAGAGTGTCTCACTGTGTGTTGTGCTGTTCTTGTTGCATTGCACATTACTAATATTATTCTACATGGAGACTATCGTCACTCTGTGTAGTATTTAGTATATAGTATAGGCTTTAGCAGTTTAGTGAGGAATCTGCCTATCTGCTTTTACTACTTGCTTGCTTTACTGCATTTACTTTTTACTTACTTACCTGTAGTAAGTAAAATATGTGTAGTAGTGTCTAGTTGAGAGTGTGTGTACATTGCGTTGGCTGTTGTGTCGGCCCGAAAACATTCCTCTCTTGCCATTTACAACTTTAAGCCCAACTTACGTACAACTGTTCCACTATTACACTAGCAATTATTTCCCTACGTTCCTTACTACGTTGTATTTACATTACACTACTTTACTACATTACTACAACAATTCAGTATTAACATTAACATTTTCATTTCTTTTTGTGTATACTTACTCATACTCTTCAAATCTTTCATAGTCGACAGACACACTGTCGTAGGCCGGTCTTTCTTTACAACGTACTCATTATTCGGAGTTTTTTTACCTATACAGATACCTTGTGTTGTTTACGTAGTTAAGAGTGTGATAGAAAATCTACAGTGTTTGACACACCGGGATGGAATTTATACCTGAAATGACATTTTATTTAACTTTGTCACCTACTGACAGTGTGCAGTAATTGCAGTTGCGGTGAAATTACTATTATATACTCAAATCGCTGTTTAAATTACTGCATGACCAAGTTACAAAATTGTTTTGGTTGACAAGTGTGAAAAAAGTGATACGTCCAGTAATTTGCGTCGCTATTACATCCTGTACATACACAAAGTATAGTGTATTTCTACAAGAAACTTAGTTACAACTACTACTAGACACTACCACGAGGAGACTCATGAATAGATACCTAAGGGTTTGTAATAAATTTGCTATCTCGTTAACTATCTATAAGTAAGGAAGTGAAATCGATTTCCAATTCATATGAGATTGCAGTACTGCCCATTCTATAACAAATCAAATACTCAGAATCGATTGATTGGTTGCGTTACGCTACATTACGCTCTTACAACTACTACTATACTACTTACTACTGCACTATTTCTCTGAGGAAAACATCAGTTTGAGACTAAAAGATTTATACATAGAATACTTCTACAATAAGACTATACTGCGACAGACTGTGGTACTATCGAACAGTTCAAAATTTTCCCATCATAACAGAGAGACGCAGAGAAAAGGAAGTTTCTGTTGCTTTTGATGGTGAAGAGCTGCAAGATCTACAAGATAACAATTATGGTCTTTCAGTCGAGTGTTCATCATGTTTGATTTATCATAACATAACATACACGAGCAAATAATTGAAACTTGTAAGTGTACAAAGAGAAAACTTACAAAACTTGTAACTCTAATACAATCTGCAAATAATGGCATGTTTCTTTCTATTTATTATGAGCAAATGACAATTCAAAGTGGAAATATTCATCTCACATTTTAATGTATGAACTGGGTCCTTTGAAAAACATTTTTGTGCGTAATGATTAAATGAATAATAAGAGTTTAGATTTTGATTGAGCCATTTCTCTATCATGTTAACCATAACCGAATCAGATTTACAGTTGAAATTCTCATCTTTGATTTGGTTGAGGATTTTCCATTGAGCACTTACTGGGTCTTATTGATAATTACATGCCGACTGTTTAAGAAACAAGTGTTTTTCCACTAACTCCTTATACAAATACCTAGTACTTCTTTCCTAAGTCTTTTCCATCCACATAACTCCTAGAATATACATACTTAAGTTATTCTGAGTAGGTGTATACAAGTATGTCTCCGAGTAAACTTCCCTGTTTCCAATATCTCACCGTTTCGTTAAATGTAAGTTCCTACAGACATAGCTGTCAATGCTAACTTTTATGTCAAATATTACTCTGGGCTATACTAGAACTAATATATACACTTGAGAGTGTGGAATCAAAGACAATAATATTACAAGCACATCACCAACGTTTGTACCACTACCCGAGTGAGAATATTATGTTCGACAAGTTTGTTAAAAATATTCCCAAAATAAACTAAAAATAGATTTGGTAGAGTTGCTGGTCTGGTGGTCGTACACATACTCACATACAAAGCTGACGATTAAGAGTTTCGGGTCGTTCATGTTTCACTTTGGTACTCGTATACAGAGTCTCATTCAAGTGTACAAAGCTTGTACTTGTTGCAGAGACCATATCGTTTAGTGCGAGTGACTACTTCACAACTTTAACTACCACTTACTACACACACATACCGGCTAAACAAACTTATTCTTCCAGTGGATTTACTGCCCCACTACTACTTACAACACCAAGACCGGACTGGAGTAGACAATAAACTGTCAAAACTTTTTTTGTTCTAGCCTTCAAGCTATTCTGTCGTTTTTCTTTTAAAATACAAGCTTCCTAGTGACTATTGACCTTTACAGTCGGGTGGACTGAACTACAAGAATCTAAAAATGCTGGGGAATTTGTCATTGTAGTAAAAAGGGTCTTCTAACATTTTATTATTTCCAAAGTGCCACCTACAACAACAACTAACAAAAGTTCAACAACTGTGTGCAGTACATTTTCTAAGAGTTTGCATAAAGAAAATTGAATTTGTCTAATTCTTCACATACTTTAGCTACCATACCACACTAAGTACACATATAAGTACGAAGTGCTATTTCAGTAATTGCTAATTACCTACTACATCAATCTACTTTGTTTCGTTCACGAAATTAAAGGGGAAAAAAAATCTGTGGATACTGCAAATAACTTGTGTGTATGCTAAATACATTAAAGTATATACACTGTATGTATATACATAAGAAAGTTGTAAAACACACAAAGATTCTCACTGTTCTAAAGTTCGTGGATATAATAATATTGACGGATTGAATGGAGTTACGTTATAATTGTTGAAGACAAGAGCCGTGAGAATTGGACTACTAGATTATATTACATCGCATTGAATTATTGTTGTGAGTTGGATTATTGCTTCACTTGTTCTCTAAGCTTCAATTGATACACTTGCCATTGCATTGCCACCATATACTCCTACTATATACTCATGTTAGAGCAAGTGAAATAAAAACGACAATAAACACAAGTGTGTGTGACTGTGTGAGTACCTCAACATCTTTATAGCTATAACATAAACATTACGCCTCTATTCGCACAGAATTGTGTGGAAATTGCGTTTTGTTTACTAGCATTGAATTGTTGCACTTTTTAATGTACTTATTGCTTCAATAAGTCAAACCAAGTGAACCAAAGCTAACTAAGCCATTTTGATCCAATAACATTGACTTGACTCTCAGTGCACAATAATATTCTTTTTTATTTCGTTGTCATTTGCTTCGAGCACATTGCAACATTGTTTTGGATTGCGTGCATTCTGTGGATTTTCTCCGTTTCTTCTTTAAGGTATGTCATTTAATTTTCTGTAGTGTACTAACTATTTACTAATGCTCTTCTCATATATTTGTCGCTATTGCGCTGCTGTGTGTCATTATATTCTTATACAGTAATCGAATAACACATTAGAGAATTAAATAAATATATGCTATTATTATCATTATTATCATTAGTCATACAAAACGTATGCATGAGACTGTTCACTGTATAGAATATGGTTGCGTTTATAACTTTAAAGGTCTCTACACAATGCACGTGCTTTACCATAATGTATATTCTTATTTGCATGCATTAGTTGTTAGTAGGTGTGCATGAAATCGTGTTTACCTCTTTTTAACTGTCATTAGCCACATGTAATTTACCATGTTATTTGTAAATCATTTCAATTTACCAAATGTAGTTTACGTGTATTTACAAACACTAACATTAAGTAAATAGATATTTGTAGTGTATAAATTAATATGTATAGGTAAATGTTGTAGCATTTTGGATTTTGTGTAGCAATTTAATGAAATGATGATGACAGGGTAAGAAAACACAATTTTTATTACACAGATTCAAGTTTCTTTAGAAAATTTTTCATTTCACTGGTCTATATAGACAAGTACAAATGGACAAGAAATATGTGTATTGGTATAGAAATATAAATAAATAATGAAGAAGTAGGTGGTGGAAAAGCCATGTTAATTTTAAGACGGTGGTAGTACTGCTATGAAATCCTTTTGGGTTTATTGTACAGTTAGATTTATCATTAACACACACTACACTAGTTAAGTAGGTACTATTCCAATGTTATTTATTACTTGCTTATTTATTGTATTGCATTTGAGACTCTGGATGAAGGATGGATGGAGTGAGGAAGATGTTTATATTACACGAATGAGTTAAGAGTTGCGTCTACAATAGGAAATGTGGGATAAATTGATGAGAATTTCAATGTGGGCTTTGTGTATTGAAGAAAAGATGTTTGTACATTTACACAGGACAGATTTAGTTATATGGGTTGAATATGAACCATGAATTTACATTTATACTTGTGCTGTAGTGATATAGTAAGTGCTACACTATCGCCAAAGCTTTTATACACACACACAGTTTGATATTAATGTGATGTACTTTGAGCTAGAAGCTGGTCGCTCGTTTGGTTTTTGTGAGTGTGAATCGAATGGTACCTATAGTTGGATTTAAGTAAGTAAGGTTTTGAAGTGGCATGGTAGTGGCAGAGTAGTGTTGTATTTAGTATTAAGTATTAATGGTGGTGTATAGTAGTAAATGGAACTGTATGAGAAAAACGTGAGGTTCGGCAGGCAGAAATGTGTCAAGCTATTTATAGGAAGGTATTCTTAATCGTAGGCAGCCAGAGCAGAGGCAAAGGAGGATGAATATAAGAAGGAACTAACTAACAACCCAAAGTAAACTAGTGCTCTATGTATCAGCCTTCATGACATGACTTGTGGTGGTAATAGACGAAATTGTAGTCCATTTGATTCTCTCAGAGTAGTCCAATATTGAATATCAGCTACCTGCCTACTTGTACATAATGCTGAATGAATACATCTAGTACTCCTAACAGCAGTTTCGTGTGTCTCGTATTATTATTATTGTGTATACTCCTGCACTTATTGGCTATTCATTTTAGTTCACTACAATTTTTCCTTAGCATTGTGTTCACATGTAGAGCTATGCTGCATTTCATTCCGTTGCACAGCTTTGTGTCTGATTAAAGAGGACTACATTCTGAGTAATTACATTTTACTCGTATACCTATATAGAATTCAATGGGACATGATGGGTGTTTGTACTTCTGTTCTGTAGTAGTGTAGTGTACTATATGGAGTTGTGAATGTGAGATCAGGTCATCCTCATCTTTAGAGATGGATGCAATAGTACATAAGTATATAATATATTATGCTGGTATGTGAGTTTAGTTTAAGTTTTTGAATCTGCTGGGCTGTCCCGTCCTGTCAATAATGCAGTTGAGCGTGGTATGTAATTAAATGGGATGAGTAAAGCTCCCGTGGATAGCTTCTGTAGTTTTTGTACAAATTATTAGTCCTAATTATTATTGTGCGATGAAATACTCTTGGAGAAATGACAGCTCATTAAAATATTTGACGCGTGTGCTAATTTCAATTGATTTTCTCCTTGAGAGATGAGAACATCCGATTTCTTTTTATTTGTTTGTTATTTATGTCTAATTACAATGTAAAGGCTCGTTTCATTTCTTTTGTACTTTACAAATGTATGAATTCAAACCAGCATTGAACAGGTAATTAACTGCGGAAACAATTTGTTGTTTTAACCTAAAGCAAAAATAACTCATGTTTTTCACTCACATTCTCATTCCCTTCAGCTACAACTGCTTGGTATGTTTGCTAATAAAAATTAAAAACTACTATAGCCATTTATATATTATAGGTATCCGCAGATGTTAGTCTGTCAAACTGTTACATAGTGCGTATAGACAATAAATCTAACCTAGATTGCTATAAGTATTAATGTTTGTTGCCAATATAAAATTTAAGATTACGAAATTTCTTGTTACTGAAAGCAATGCAATGATAACACTAAATCATTTACCATCATTCTCATCATCTTTGAAAACAAATTGCTTTCTGATTGAAGATATCATATTTTGCCACATTCTATGGCAAAATCACATCTTATTACAAAAACACAATGTTAATTGCCGACATTTAATAATGTTCTTTATACCTGCGAACTTGCGTCGTCGTCAGTTTACGCTTGAGATTTCCAAATGTTCATCAGTGTGCTATTTAAAACGTTTATAAATTACAATCTAAGACTCTTAAAGCCATTATCAATTTCGGATATTCTATTTCACAATTTGTAATAAATGCACACAGATAAGAATTTTCTGATTTCTATGCTGATGTGTTACGAATCCGCAATGAGATATCATCATTGAGAAGACCTATTGAATACATTTAATGTATTACATAATATTCACACAAAATATTAATTGACTGAGACAACATGAAAAAATTAACCCCATTACTTACCTACCTCTATAATACCTATAAAATCTTTATAGAGATCAATGCTAAAAAACATCTCATTTCTGACGATAATGTAACTACTATCAATATTTTGGAAAAGGGAAATTACTTAATTAAGGTATTGATAGTGCAGCACTTAATAAAAGTGTTTGTGTTACCTTGTCTTTGGAGCATTGGTTTACTGACATTAAAAGCAAAATACTTTTACCCTATTATAGTTGGTTTCTTTACGTACAAATATTTACGTATGTAGTAGGCATATGAAATGAAATTAAAGGCCTAGGTAGAACAAAGTAGTACCTTTTGCACAATTGTTGTAATTGAAGAAATTATTGCAGCAGTAAAAATGCACAAGGATTTCCGGAATCTAAATGTCTATCATATGAGTAGGTAACATCGTCTGCCAGTCATTTTATAAAACAGTTCACATCAGATGTTAGCTACATCCATTGGAAATCCGGATCCTCAATCTCATTTTCTTTTAATTCGTGTAATTCTCGATTCTGGTAGCGATTCTGGTAGAGTTTTTTACAATAATTATTCATCCATGGTCTGATAAGTGTCTACGAGAATAATAACTGAGTTTATATGCCGATTCGATTGCATTGATGCGTCATCGTATCAGTATAATAGCATTTTGTCTGTCTGAGAAATACAATAAATAATTGTATTTCATTTTCTTCTGTAAGAAGCATCCCTTGGTTCGTCTTCGTTTTTCTTTTCTTTTTTTGATGAAATGATTGGTGTGTGCCTAGCAAGCACACAGTACTTATCACTTTTCGCTGTATACTATACTTACGATTGTGTATGATTATTACATTCTGTCTGTGCCACTTTTCACAGTGAGTTTTGAAAACTACCGAAATCTTACCAGTAATTCGCTATTGCTACTAGTACTTATATTACATACACTACATAATGTTGATGAAGCTGAGAAGGTGTAAGGAGCAATGTAAATTTTGTGCATCAAATATTATATGAAGAAGTCAAAGAAAATGGAAAAAGTATTCATGCTTGTTTGTGATAAATGGATTTGTAGTTTGTATCAGCAGCAACGGCAGCCCACCACGATCAACTTGGTTTGTTCTGCATTTACGAAGTAAGGCTGATAAAATAATATGACAGCATGAAGCTGCGGTATCGCTCACACAAATATCAGAAACGATACTGGTAATGTCCTGCTGACTCTTTGTATCTCTACTTAAGTGGATTTGCAAGTTGCGCTGCAGATTGTCTCGTGTCACATTATCAACGGAATTAAAATTCATAAAATACCTAAACAGCTCAGTGTCAGGTCTCGCATGTCGTATGTCAAGTCAAACGCTGCAAAAGTATTAAAGAATGAGAAAATCCAACCAAATAATTTGGTGTGAGTGTTGTTGTGAGTCACAGCTAGTGCAAGCCAGTCAAGTCTATAATACAGTCAAATAACTTCTACACAAATATTTATGCCCCTGTCGATTGGTTGATTTGGTGTATTCTTTAGTTGTTGTTTAAGTAGGCACACCAAGAATAATAAAACTTTTATTTACTACCATACAATATTGGGTAGGTACACGTATTTTACATACTTACAAAATACATTGTATACCAATACACTGTGTTATTTAGTATAATATCCTTTGTGTATATCTCTGCAAGAAAATTTGATGATCATCATTCACGAGTGGAGTGTCCAAGTAAAATTCACTCACACTTGTTACTAGAGACTTACATTTAGTGTAACAATATGAATTGGGTATTCCACTCGTCGTCACAGACACAACACAAGTAATACTTTCTTATAAAGTAGACACTTACATTAATCTGAAATTGAAATTATCATGCATCTTATCATCTATGCTGAGTTTGCAGTTTGTACAGTGTTCGACCTACTGTTGCAGATGTTTGTTTATTGGCAGTATACATTATAGGACTAAGTAGTAGTAGTAACTGTTCGTGTAAGTATTTATTATTGTAAATGTCATTTAAAACAGTACAATATTATATATGGACTGAATTATCATAAGAAAACTTCCAATTTGGTTATTTAAAGCGTTTCTTTCGTTTCTCTCCTACTAGCTGCTTTCCTTCCCAACCAAACTACCAATAAATAAACATGTTGAAGTAAACACTTAACATAAAATCCCTACTACCAACTCTAGTACGCTAACTTTAGAATAATAATAGTGTGTGACTACTTCAATAACAGTACAATATGATGAACATGCATATGAATGTAGAATATAGGTAGGTAAGTATTTATTTACTAGTAACTGTAACTGTTTAGTTTAGTGTTATAAATGTAACGATGGAAGTAGTACTAGTAGTGGTAGTTGTAGTACATAGAAAAATTTCCATTGCAACGCATTGGCATGTCAAAGACGATGATAAGGGACCACTACATAAACAAGATGGGATAGGCTCGTTTGACCAGTTAAGTTTTCACTCTCTAAAAATTCACATTTTTTTCAAACGAATCGTGACAGATATATCTTTTAGACAACCGAGGTATATCTTCGATTGTGGTAATAATAATGCACTTATTATAATTCTGTGTGTATGCAAATTTCATGCTATTACACATGTAAATATTTAATATTAGCAGTAACTACTATACTAACCATGTACACTGTACACAACACAACAGCCCATAAAGAGTAAAATCTACTTACTTAGCTTTGTGTATCTTTGTATTCTTTATTAGCTTTAAAAAATTTCCAAGTGAACTAATCAAAAAAATGATTCTCAAAGTGGATGCATTATGAAGATGAGCATGATTGTATTTACATATTAAATTATGATTACATTCTTAGTCACCAACCAACCAACCACCAACCTACGTGAATGACGAGTACATTAAGGTACTAAATGCATGTCTCTGTCTGTACAAGTGAATATTGCTCAAGATATATCAGTCGACTTGATTTAATTAGATTTGTTCAGTGAACTCTTTATGATCGTGTAAAAGGTTAGGCTATCGTGTATTTACACTTGTATTGACCAATGTTTTTTTATTCAGTATTTGTTTTCACGATAAGATTCATTGCGACAGAATTATTGTTTATTAACTGCACTATCAACTTACACGACAAAGTATTGTGTACCAATACCTACTTATTTCTATTAAAAATGAAACTGCATGTTCATTCTCATGAATTTGCACTCATTAAAATTTCAATTGTTTTTATCTTTATTTCAATTTTACACTGTGAACTTCAACCCAGACCCTCGGCGACTTTTTACTATGTGAAGTCCGATGAGAAAACTGATATTGCAAATTACGCGAAGTTTTAATTACTCTTTAGCTGCAATCAAGATCTATAAACCTAATTTTATCTAATAATAGTGAGCCATTAGGAATACATTGTACATAATAGCATGTAGGTAAGTCTAAATGGTATTTACATGTAGGTACTGTATAGCATGTCTTTTATAAGAATTTAAGTACGTATGAGTATTAGCAGCGGAAGTCCATAAAATCCTTATCTCCTGTGTGCGACAGACAATGAGAAGCTATGACAAATATTTCATGGGATAAATTCTCACACAATTTCAACACAAGCACGCGTAGTGCATAAGGGAGGTTAATAGTTACACACATATTGTTAAAGAATTTATTACTATCGTCATAATATCATACTATTTAATAGCAATGTACAAAGTTTAATGTTGATTTCATTTGCTTATAAACGAATTAAATTACTCACACCACCTTCACTAGCACTACCAGCAATAATATTATTATTATCAAGAAAAGTACGTAAAATGCAGTAAGAACTAGTATACCTAACAGTATGCGTGTATGTACAGTTAGTTAGTAAGTAAATCAAGAAAAGTAAGTCCGTTCAACATTCTTATTTGTGTATCTGCACAGTGTAATAACACTGGCATTTTTATGTAGTATCTTTACAATTTAAATCGTATGTAGATTTACATTGAGTCGGTATGCATGCACCGAGTGTGAATATGTACACACTGAACAAATCATAATGTTGTGAGCATTTATTTACACACAGAACAGAGTTGAAACCGGATTCGCTTGTTTACATAGGTCTTTGCTAATTCTATATCATTACAATACAACACACACAGACATCACTTGAGCACAGTCGACCAACATTCATTCAAGTGCATTGGTATGTCACTCAGTCAGTCAGACAAATCTAGAATTTCCCACCTTGCCCAACTTACTTAAATTAACCCATGCTAAGCGTGTAATAATAATATTACTTTTCCATCGCTCTCCAACATACATTTACGTAGACACACACAGGTGTTGCAGGATAACTCATTTCTCCCTCTGTATAGTGTACATAGAATACATACCTACTTCTTTTGCCATGTTTATAAGTTACTAGCATTGTTTTCTGTACACATTACACACACTACAAACTACAATACCCTACTAGCAAGGCATAAAATATTGTTGTACTACCAATACACACACAACTGCATTATACAGAGTAACACTAGATATTATGTGAATGAATGGAATTGTTCAAGTGTGACTGTGATGTTGATGTGTGGCTAGAGTCTCAGTTGACTCTGATCTACTCTATTTGAGAATTTCTCACGACAGAGATATACACAGAGACACAGCTTGAGACCATATGTACACTACTCGCTCGAGAATGCAGTATTAGTGGTTGTAGCAGTAACTCACAGTCTCACAATATTATCATACACTATCACACTCCCTTGTATCGTGTATCTGTATCTCAGTACGCAAATCAAAATCAGCCAACTGTTTGTCAAACATAACGTGCCCAGGCGCTGCGAATTGCAGTCTATTGAATTAAATTTATTACACTGCACATTATCGTGTTCAGGATTGGTATCTGTATACAATACGTCGCATTACATTACACTGCAAAAACCAAAAGAGCACATATAAATAATTCTCTCAGATTTACATGCACCACCCTATATTAGTATTACGCACCACACGGTGGATGAATCCGAGGTATCAAATACATGCGATCTGTATTCTTCAATTTTACTACAACTGCATTAAGTCAAACTTTGCGTAGGTACAGGTAGTACATACCTAGGTACAAATAAAATGAATATGATGCTCATTTTGTGCGACATAAATTTATGTACATGTATGCGGTGTGACGTGTAAAAATATTGAGTGCAACATGGTGCACACAGACTTTTTTCTTTTTATAGTTTTTTATCCTTGCTCTTCATGAATTGTGTTTTAATTTACACCTTACATTTAATACGTACGTTCTATGTAGTAGGCATGTAAGTATCATATCTTCTTATCTTTGTTTTGTGTAGGGTAATGTGCTGAATTATTTTTTATTGTGGAGACACATGATACTGTGAGATATTTGTACATTCATACAGATACAACATACCACATACCATACTCCACCTGATAAAATGTTACAGCAGTTCAGTGGGTTCGTATCTAGAAGAAGTTGCTCTTCTACTAAACAAAACTTAATGTTTGATTACGTTGCGTGTGTGTGTGAATACATGCGGTGTGGTCGTTTGGCTTGATTCAACTTCAATCTAAGATACCACATAGTCATTCGCACTCACATATTTGATTTAAAGCATTTTTTGTCTTTGTAAACAATCAAGTTGATAGATACAGTGTAGGTAAATAGGTACTTAACGTATAAGCACGTATGTAGTTAGTATGTGTAGCTCTGCATGGTTCTATGAGAATAATGACTATCCATACACATACACATCCAAATCCATATAGTACCTATACTTATTTACCTATCTACTTTTTGAGCGTGTACAGTTTGCAAATGTTTTATTTATTTTATTGCTTGCATACTTACTCGAAGATTGAGCTTATGAAGGGGAACAT
>JAQFYB010002104.1:0-26941 GCA_034694085.1 Pogonognathellus longicornis | reverse complement strand
GTAAATAAGAAAATTACACAAGCACACATGAGCAAACATGCCATTATCACACATTTATATAAAGACTAAGGACTATCCACCAACCGAAAGCTATACAAAAACCACGGAACTAAATGTATATTTAAATCCAGTAAATGTACAGTAATCAAAACACATTGCGTGCTCAAAATGAAGATAAAAATGGATATTTCGCAAATTGGGTTATGTAGTGTAAGCGATCGTTAAATATTGTTTGTATTAAGTAGACCAACCATTGTTTCATAGTATTTAAGTATTCACATAGGCATTCGGTATGATTATTCGGACTGGTGAAACACCAGGACTCAAACAAAGAACCTAAATGGACATTCAAACACAATTCTACAATTCTACTAGAAAGGAATGCTGAAATTTTGATTCGTTCTACCTGTGTACAATATAGACAAATAAATAGTCAGTATGTATAATTACATTACACCCTTACATACTACTAATTGTATAGGAAATTATACCAACTATACAAGCGCGTACCCAGGGGTGGGGTACACGTGCACCCCCCAGAATGTTCAAAAATTAGGTTATTTTGACAAAAAATTTTGCGATTTTGATGCATTTTAAGTTGGTTGGACCTAAATTAATAATCACTACATTATGGACTAAATTGTACCTTATATTCGAATTTTGCTCTCCCAATATTTCATTACAGAGTTCAACCTTGCTGTGTACCCCCAGCTTATGATCCTGGGTACGCGCCTGCGAACTATATAAGCCATAATAATATTATTTTGTCTTTCTGTTTCTGTAATTTGTAGTAATAATTCATTCCGTATTCTGTGGAATTACTAGTCCTTTCTGCGCTTGAACTCACATGAAGTATGTATTTACTGACGGGAATATAATATGTACCTTACCTAGTATGTATAATAATCCATTTAGTTCAGAACCAAACTAAATTATGCTAAGCAATGAAGGGAGTATTTATATTAGTAGGGATGTCGAGCTTTAGTTTGTAGTAAAAGCTTGTGTTTGCATTTTGGAATTTACTTACTGGGCTTTTGCGACTCATTTATTAGCTCATTTCATACGTGAAGGGAAATTACGCCAAATGTGACATATAAATGAAATTTAGTACAGTGTGTAATCGATATCAAACAAACGTTGGGCTTCACAATGGTTTAGTAGCCTTTAGTGTTGGAGTGAGGTTGCATATATTATGTTGGACGACAAATAAGATCACCCTGCATGTGTATTCATATATTAAACATAGCAATGCAGCAGTACATTTATAATGTCATCTGTGATGTGGCAGAGACATTCATATTGATGTTGGCACCGCAGCAGTTGTGTCGTCTACGCTATTCCATTTGTCTACGGACGTAATGCAATGTCAGCTAGAATTGCAATGCTGTGCAATAACACTTGTAGTTTCTATTTCATCTCCGACAACTTGTCGTCGTTCTTGTGCTTTATTTTTAGGCTTCTGAGTCTTCACTTGAAGGCTGACCGTTTCATTGCAGATGTTTTCTTTGAATCTAATCTACTTACAACTGAAAGTACAATTATTATAAATTGGATTCAGTAGAAGTTAAAATTACATTGAAAAATTACTAGAATTATGTATGATGATGATTTATTTGCATGCTTTGTAAATAAAACAGAGGAAATTAATTGGTAGGTACTTCAAAACTATATACCTAGGTTCCATTACTAAATAAACTATTATTAATTGCCTACAATCATTATGTGGGTGTCATTCTCACATATGCATGTAATTAAATTATCTCAGCTTTAATTATTAAAACCAAATTCATATATTATTATTCTTGCAGTGTTAATAAGTTCTACTAGTGTACGTATATGAACGGTGAAATTCTTTATGAAGCAATAACTATAATGAATGTAAAAAATGATTATTTTTATATAAACAGCACAACAATATTTTCACAAAATACATTACTGTCCAATTTCACACACTACATAATTTTGCGGTAGGTATAGTATAAACGTCAAATGTGACCTTAGTTTGCAACACACTTGCATTTGTGTTCTTAAGTATGTAGAATCATCTTTTAAGCGACTGATTCTACATGTCTTTTCATGTAAGCTGGTTAGAAACTATTCCTAAAATACTGTAGGTACTAGGTACTTACTTTATTACATCAGTGTAGTGTAAAACAACGCAAGCAGAAAATTTGTTTTATAGTATGTACAACTACATACACACTACTAACCAATACAAATACATACACGTATAGCTACTTGTAATGAAGACATAATATAAACCGGGAATGGGATCTATAGCATTTTATTTTCTCCTAAAAGGTTGCGTTAGTAAACGAAATAAAGTGAGGACTCAGCTACTTTGATGGAATTAGTTACATCTCATCAACTTTAAGTAACCCTTATTTCTCTGAAGCAAAATTGTTTTATGTAGAATACAGTAATAATTTTAACAGCGAACTGCAAAGAGCATCTGCTGTGTAAAAAAATATTGAGATATTGTGCAACTTCATTTCATATAAAACTACCAATAATAGTAAAGGTTTGAGTAAGGACGAAAGCTGCGTTTTATGACATGTCGTTCTATTTACCGACCATTTTAAAACACTATAGAGTTTATCTGTCTACTGAATGAAGATAAACCCAATATTATAACATGATTACATACCTAGTATAAGCTGTAGGCTCAATAAAGCCCTGTTTTACCGTATCCTTAATTTTATGTATGGTTCTCTCTGGTTCCCTCATCTCAGCCCTAGCCCTAGCCCTTCTAATGTAAGTAGAATTGAGCCAATATGTTTTAAAAATTATGCTCTTGCTAGGAATTTAAGAAATACCTTGGAATTGGAACACTTGAGTTTACAATACCAAACTATGCAGCAGCGATGTAAAAAGCAATATAGCAATGAACGGTAAAACTTTAAATAATTTACTTCCATAAGGGAATATGAGACCGCAGTGAATCGCATTCTACTTAACTGCAACCACTACACGATTCATACTACCGGATATGGAACTAAACCACAGAGACTAACTAAATTATACTAAAATATTTATCTGCTCCATGTCTACGACTTGCCCACAAACTTTCCGCACAGCAGCATCTTTATCATATAACATTTACTTTGTACTGCCCAAGTATTTTGCTTAGATTCACAAGCATTTCTAACAACTACATTGTCCTAAGTACCTACTACATACCTAACATACTGTATCGATCTAACCCAGAACCATATCCTTAATATCTGCATATACATACATGTATAAAAATGTCAAAATTAATAATTTATTCCAAGTATCTAAATATCATGTTATGGTACTGATTCGTTATTTTAGTATTATTAATAATTTGCTTTATAAAACTAGGAATTCCCAGTTTTCTTTCTTCCTGGTTTACTCGAATCATTAGTTATTATCATGCATTTATATACAATAACACATTGCATGGATTATCAAAATGTCCATAATATTATAGTACAGATAACAGTACCTACATAATACAAGTCATCATTCAGTTCAACACAAAGGAAAGAGAGTGAGTGAAAAGTGCCTCAAAGTACACTACCTCATTAGTAAAACGTTTTTAGAAATCCAATAAGTGCATTTTTATCTGAAAAAGTATTTAATTACATGCAGCAAGCATTTTTTCTATACGCCCCCACATATTCTACAATGTACCTAATGTGTTGGTGGCGAGGCGAGATTAATGCGATGACGTCTTTATCCACCCACACACTGGATGGAAATTATGATACAGTGAAGTAGGGTAGCCAGATGAAGTTTATTGATCAACTTACTACCCTTGTGTCACTTTTTTCTCTCTTCTAAACCACTCTGATCCGCTTATTGGATTTTTACAGTGTGTATTAATGTTAACCTTTCCCGATTCAGAGTGAAAGTGTAAGGAAATAGAAGATACTATGTTTGTACATTTGTACATAGATTCTACTTATATGGTGGTATGCCGAAAAACCGTACATAGGTACATATCTAGTAGGTACATAACATACATAGGTTCTCGGTTTCTCCTTTGCTTCCCAAATGTCTAGTTCTATTTCCCCGTGTTGAACTTGCACACATATTTGGGAAAGTATTAGTATCCGCCGTGTGAGTGGCTGGCTTGCATTTTCGGAAATGTGCATGGAGAGCGTATATAGAGCGAGAAAGTTGAGTGTTGTAGTTGTAGAGGTATAATAACCGGAGTTATAATACGATATCCTGCCTGGAGACCTTTTTGTAAGCCGAGAGTTGGAAATTTATTTTGTTGTATGTGGTATGTGTTCATATAAGTGCTGGATTGGCATTATTAGGTTTGTAATGTTATACTATAGGGGTATACTGTACAGGGGTTGATATTATCCGTGTTACTATCTCTACCTGGATATACAATCCTGTATGGAAAAATATGTATTGCTAAGGTACGACGTAACATTAGTTTCCCAGTGGCACGCATGCCGATTCGGAGTTATCCGGAAAACACTGCTTCGTCGCATTCCGGGAGCTCTCCACTTCATTCAGCCCATATGTTTCAGAAGAAAACAAATTAGGTTGGAGAGTCTAATTTACTAATAAAGTTTGCTTAGCAAAGCAACACAATAAACAATGTAGAATCACGTTAATACGATTATTAATGTCGAATTAGCTTTTCCGGGTGTTATCTTCTGAGCTGTATGAACAAACTCAGACATTTTACACATTTCCGCTGTTTTTCAGAAACTAATAAAATATTTTCTTGAAAGTACAGATAGGGTGGTAGACTATAAGAATTTTAGTGTAGGATTATGTGATAAATACATTGGATTGGACGTACAGAATACAGTGTTAGAGTAAGTATGTAAAGAAAGACATAATAGAGTGGAATACATATACATAGTACAAAGGGAATATAAAGGGGAAGTGTGTGCACGTTGAGAAAGTGATAGCTGGATTCTGTTTGACAGAAAGGTGACGTGAGTAAAGTGAAGACGAGAAACGAGAAGATTGAAAGGTGAAAGGTGGAGTGGAATTTCAAGACGTGCCGTGAATTGCATGAAAGTAGTCGCTGTCTGTGTAGTGAACTCAAACAAAAAGTTACTTTTGTCTCATGATGGATTTTGCAAAATCACTCTTCCTCACAAATTCTAATGACCGGAAAGGCTACGTGGGAAGGAACAACGTGCACGTAATGACATTTAAACACTTCATTTCTATTTTACTTTCCATAAATTAATTACCTACATACTTTCACAATTACTAATTGTAAACAGACAAATTCATTTCCGTTGATTATGACTACAACTGTTGGAGGCAGGTGTACTTTCATATAATTTTTAAACACTTCATGTCAAGTGAAAATTAATTTCATAGGTATGTCCTAATAAATTTGCATCAAAAACCAGTTTTGTTTTGCCACTAGGTAATTAGTTCTTGGATTTTTAAGGTGCATTTTATTGTTAGGAAGATGTAAAAACGTTTTGCGAAGGATGGATTCGGATGGAGTCATATTAAAATCATTGAAAGAGTATAAATGATAGGTAGTTTATTTGTCATAATCTAGAAGGAAGATATCAGAAAACTTTTACCAGTATTTCTAGTAGCGTACAAAATTCTACAATTTTTACAATCTACATTTTTTATACACTACAGATATTTATGTAAAGGGGTAAACGTTTTTTCCAACAATGTAATTTTTCACTCTCATAAGTTTCGATATTATCTCTTCCTTTAATCGTCCGTAACATTTCAGACAGCAATACATTTATTACTTGGACAAACATTCTCTAAGGTACGATTTGCTGTAGTTTCCACTTCCAGTTTGCTCCATATGCGGCTAATCCAGCGTATTTACGAACATCTGTGACAGATGCGATTTATTTCCATAGGTCTACACAATTGTACCTACCTATGCATACTACATACTGCACATACCCCACTTTGTTTTATAAACATACTGTTCCAAAATATGCATATTGCATTAAAGCCCATATACATAGCAATGGTATGTTACATATTGTTGATATAGTCAGTTACATTTAATTAATCTCATACTTCGTCTTTGAAAATATATACACAAGCCTGTATACAGGGGCCCAGGAACCTATATGAATGGGTGTGAAGGTGGATATCATCTACAGTGACCATTTTTGGTTAAAAAACATGAAATTCTTTTACATATAAATTAGTTTGGGTTGGGGTATAAAAGGATAGAAAATGATTACAGTTAGAAATGTTTTCTGCCCAACAGTAAATAAAGGTTGAAGCAATTAAAAAAATATATTTTACACGAAAGTATATTATTGAGTATACTAACAATAAGTACTTAAATACTACCTACATATATGGACAGCATCAGCATATCATGTAAAGCTTTATTGCTATTCTAGACTGGAGCTGCTATTTCAAACTAATTATATATTATTAAGTATGACAATAGTGAGAATCGCAAATACTTACTTCTTTTGGCAAGTATCCTATAGTTATTCTTTTGATGTCGAGGTTGTCATTCATTCTGATGCATATGCATTTTTTCGTTTTGCGAAGTATGCATGAAAGGGCAAAAAAGTGTAATCACCAAATACTTTAATAAATAAGTCACCTTCGTGGGACAATATGAAGGACAACACAAGATTAATCGATAAATCTAATGAATTCATTTTGAAATACATACTACTTGTATTTGTAATTGTAACTACAGATCGATATAAATTATGACATTCAGGCAGCATTTTATTTTAAACCACAAAAAGTCTGTCTTTTATTTGTACCATTAGACATACTAATGTGTTTTTGTTTTGTACAGAGTATAATCTATTATATTCAACAGAAAATCCGAAAACCAATAATACTACTACAGATTAACAGATAATAGTTGTTTAACTTACCTATAAAGGTAATATGTTATAACTGGATGGAAATGCTATAGCTATAAAACATCTGCTAGATGTGATTGATTAATAAACGTATCTGTCTCTCACTGGACTAACTGGGCTAAAAAGATTTTATACTCAATCCAGCAAAGTACACCGACAGACATTGATCGTTCGGCTCATAAAAAACCTTTTATGTACTTCTGTTCCATTTCCACATTTAATTGCTATCTCTTACTTAAGTCTTACGTTGTATTACAGTCTTGGGGTGTAGGGATACATTATAAGTACTTATAATAGGGTGTAAATAAAAAAATAACCATTCCAGTATACGATAAATCATTCAAGGGATTAGTACTAATCTGAAGATCAAGAGAGATTAATTTTTAAAAACAATTGTATCTTATTAGCTATTAATGCAAGTAGAAGTAGTTAGGTAGTAAAGAAACACATTCAGAAAATTATTGACCTATCAACTAGGTGAATAAAACTATTTTTATGTAGTTTTTATTACGCAATCATAATTTCCTTTAGTATTTCTGTCTGCTAGAAAATACAAGTTTATAAATCTAATTATTAATAATAATGTAAAGATGATAGAATGATGGTTAATGTGAAAATGAGTCCGTTTTTATTGAAATGTTGACATGTGAAACGGATTTACAGAAACAAGCAGTTGAATCAGCGTGTGACGATCCAGACCAAGAAGTCTTTGTTTGCTCGACGGATAAAAGTGGTTTGTGTCAAGTGGTTAGTCCAAAGGCTGGTGTACCTTTCAGTGCTGTGACTCCATCAATGTGGCCTCCGGATGTTCCCGAGGATGATTCTGGTTACGACGAACTTGGTTTCAGAATCGACGAAGAAGATGGTCCGGAACAAAGCTCTAATAAACTCTTGGGGATTCCATTTACAGAAGATCATACTATTAGGTAAGTTTGAGTAACTACTTGTATGCAACGATAATTAAAAAGTGATTTTATGCAGGAAGTACATCCCGGGACAGACTATTGTAGATTTTTGATAAAAAATCTACAATATTCCGGGATGGTTCCGGGATGTAAAGGTTAAAATTTTTAAATAATATTATGATCTATGACCACTTGTGCTTAAAGTACATTCTACATAATATTATATGCTGACATAATTCTAATATATAAAAAGAAAGCATAAATCGCAACATCAATGTTCATGAAAAAAGTGTACATTTGTTCATAGAAGTCCAGGATCAGTCTTCCTGGTCGTATAAGATAAGTAAGACCAAAAGTATCCAGTTAATCCAGTTCCAGTATCTGTAAAGACCATTTTTGTTCGCTATGTATTCCTTGATTGTATGTAAACCCATCCCATAGCATAGGCGCGGTGGGAAAGTATCACCACTCATCCTGTTAGCGGGCGGGAATACTTTTTAGGAGTTCTCCAGTTTCATTTTGTTTACCACCAAGTTATCATTTTTGCTGAGTTATTTCTCTTTCTTTTCTTAATCAGTAATTTACAATAATTAGTTTTTTAGCAGTTGCATTTAGGTTGGATTGTCATTTGTTTAGCACATTAGGTTATTTTTGAAATTGCATGTGCAAGAAGCAAATTCGGAAACTATACCAAAGATAGATCAACATACATCGGATTCGGATCTTTAGATCGTAGTTATTTTATTGTTGATACATTGATACACTTATTCGTTTGTAAAATTCAAAAGTTGGACAGTTTTGCAATCAGTGTTAAAATCTGAAAATCGGGGAAACTACCTGTTGTTCCGTTATCATAATGGCAATGGCAGCTGTCGCTGTCGATAATACAAATCCTGCCCAAAAATTGGCAGAACAACTTGTCAATAATAGTGCGGAAATGAATTTGAGTCCGGCGGACGCTTTTAGTAATGTTAAATTCGTTCCCCATTCAAATGACAACCTTTTAATAACATGCGGATGGGACGGGATGTGTTACGTTTATGACACGTCTAATAATTGGCTGAAATATCAAACAAATACGAAGAAACAACCTATTCTTGGATGTGTTGCAACGGTAATTTAATTCTAATAATCATTTATACCACAATAATAAGTATCTACGACATAATTAATTTAATGGTCCAATTAACGTTTGGGTCTTTAGGATTGCTGTAACATGTATTACGGGGGGCTGGACAATTCATTGTACTTAGATGAATTTTCTGACAGCAGTTGCAAATCGAGAACAGGTAATTATGTATTATGATTACATACAATTTTTAATATGAATATGAATATGAATGCAGACAGACTGCTTCATGTACTACTGACTATGATTTATATGAATACATAGAAAAAGCTTTGGGGAAGCATGAGGATGCTATTCGATGTGTGGAATTCTCAGAAGAACAACAGATAGTTATAACCGGCAGTTGGGACTCATCGGTAAAACTTTGGGATCCTAAAAGTAAAAAATGTATTGGTACCTTGCCCCAGAAGGAACAGGTATATTATAAATGTTATAATTTAATAATAAATCTTGTACATTTTTAATTTCAAAAATGTTCATCATGTCTTTAAATTATGTGGTTGTGGAAGGTCTTTTGCCTGAGTGTTAAAGACGAACTTATGGTAGTTGCAACTGGTGAAAGAAAGTTATTAACTTGGGATTTGCGATCGACTGGTAGTCCTCTCTTCTACAGATCATCTTCATTACCGAAGTATCAAAGTAGATGTATAGATTTGTTTCCTAACAAGAAGGTTTGCTTTTCATATATTACAAACATACTAACCTACTATATATTTTCTCTATTTATTGCACACGATTAATGAATTTGAAAATGCTTATTTTTCTAATAATATTTAATATGACGATGTTTTTTAGACATATGTGCTGGGCAGCGTTGGAGGACGAATTGCGATTGAGAATATCGATCCAAACGTACATGGATCAAAAAATTACGCATTCAAAGCTCACGTAGACGCACAATATGATCATCCAGTAAATGCAGTGCGGTAATTAGTTTCTTTTATCTTGTAGCCTGTGTATTATTTTTTGAGGCAATTGGCTTTGCAATAAGTAATAAGTTGCTACTTCCGTACCATAATTAATAATCTCAAATAAGTTGGTATTATTGTCAATATTTTAGCGCGATTGATAATTCTTGTGTGGCCAGTGGCGGCTCCGACGGCCGTGTGCGTATATGGAACATCGAAAACAAAAAGGCTCTTAATACACTTCAGTATTCTATCGAAGTAGCAGCTTTGGATTATTCACATTCAAGTAAGTGTACATTTTATTTATAATAATATTTAAAGAGTCCATTTATTGGCTTTATTAATTTAATTTCACATTTTTTAGACGATACTTTAGCTATTGGGTGCTCCTATCTACATGCCCGGGAAGAAGAACTATCATCAATACCACCCAACAAACTTTACCTCCGCAAAGCCAGATAAATAAAAATTCAGAAGCGACCTACAGATTCCAAATATGGAGTCGAAAGTAAAATACGCCCTGGCAGAATAAAAAATCTAAATCATTCTCGAGCTCCTGGGGGGGGGGGGCTCTTCTCCGCATTTTGCTGACATAGGGATAGGGGTCGGACCCTCCATGCAGTGCATCACCACGATGTGGTGATAAGCTGTGCGGATGATTAAAAGATCGTACTTATAAATGGATAAAAAGACCAAATTGTTCGTTTTCCCTTTCAGCATTAATTGCTAACGTGCCTTTGTGTTGCTGAGAGGAAGCATTCTTAGCTACCTCTTCTAATAGACCGGGATACCCCTGCCCGTTGGTGCCATAGTTAAGAAATTCGGTCCATATTATTATCTGCCGATGTTATCAGGTCTGAAATCAGTCCAATCTTTATCCCGGTCCCCATATTAAAGTACTATAAAATATACAATAACAACGTTTTTCGATTACTGAATTCAGAAGTCATCTATTCTATACAGGGATTATTTTTTTACAAGTTACAGTTACAAGACTCCTTAGTAATTCTGTCAGGGTATTTATACAAAATGTACAGGTTTCTACTGAATTTTGTTTAAAACGGTTCTTGACTTATAAGCTAGGTACTTCGTAAAAAATTGTATACTATTCGGTATTAGATCTCATTTTGTCAATTGCTCAAAATAGGAAAAACAATAGTGTTTGTAATAAATATTCATTAATTAAGTCAGGGGCATTTACCGATAGTAATAAGTAGAAATAGTCAGTAATTTAAAACTACTTAATTTTATTTATTAGGATCGTGATATTTACTGCGTGCAATGTATTGTGGGTTGATTAATAATTTTCGTACAAGAGTATCTTAGGCAAAAAATTAATTTAGAATGTATACTACTTTCTAAATATCATTTTCATCTTTCTATGTATAGTATACACTGTAAGTTGTATTTTGATTAAACAAAATGATTTAATGTCAAAGCATTTTTATAATTGATAAAAAAATTGTTGTGTTTGCCTTACGTATTCATTATTAGCATAAAGTTCATTGTACATAAGTCATAACAGCAATTTCAGACTGAATAATCTGCAGCGCAATTTATTTTCTATGTGTGGGTTTGTTCATCATGGATTATATGAATGAAAGCATGACTATATTTAATTAAAATACTTTTAACCTAATATGAGCTTATTTTAAAGAATTATTTATATTTTTTATACTCGTTTAGGCCCATTGTAGAAGTAGAGCTAATTTTGTTGTACTTGGTACAGGAACATTTAATGAATATCTTATTTTACTTCATTGAAGAATGTAATATTATTATGTGCTATTTACATGAGCTTGATGAATGGTTTTATTTTTAGGTTGCAATGGCTGGCATATTTGGAATTTTCGCATAGCAGAGAAGAAGTACATGATCTATCTTGGGATTCTATACTTTTAAAAATACCTGTAACTCAGAAATTGTGGGAGATGATGACAAATAATTATGGCATTCCACATTCTCTCAGACCTCAACTTTGGTTACGCTTAAGTGGAGCTTTAGAAAAAAGGGCTAATCCGTCAAATCAACCTTATTGGAAAATAGTTCGGGAATCTACAGCAAATGAATACTTTTCATATGCTAAACACATCGAAAAAGATTTAACTCGAATCTTACCAGGAAATGGCTGCTTTTCAAAATCTGACTCACCCGGCATTCCAAGGCTGCGAAGACTTTTACGAGCTATTGCATGGCTTTATCCCGAAATAGGATATTGTCAAGGATTCGGAACAGTGATAGCTCATTTGTTACTTTTTATGGAAGAAGAGGATTGTTTCTGGCTGATGTGCACAATCATCGAAGACATTCTTCCAGGATCATACTTTTCATCCGATTTTATTGGGATCAGAACTGACAGTTTAGTTTTGTCTCGCTACGTTGCCCAATACTTTCCTAAAGTAGATCAACTACTCAAAGAACATGATATCGAGCTAGGACTTATTGTATTCACTTGGTTTCTAACCCTCTTTGCTTCCGTTGTTCATGTCAAAATTCTTCTACGGATTTGGGATTTATTTTTCGCCGAAGGAGATTTACTGCTTTTTAAAATCATGCTGGCCCTCATAAAACTGAAAGGTAAATATATTAACTATCATTTTGTTAGTTACCTATATAAGCTTTTACTGTACTGAATTTAATACTTTACTGAACAAAATACTTTTCATTTGTTATTGTAGTTGATGACCTTCTGCAACTAAAAAATTCAGCTGAGATATTCAATTTCTTGTCTGATTTACCTTCTGCCGTGGACGACTTTGGTTCCCTGGATGTTAACCAGTTTGAGAGCTTGAATCGTAACAATTTAGAGCAAGAGAGACGAAAGCAGTCTTCCGCTTTAGCATCTGATGGCTCCATTTTTTCCAATAATTCCAAACGTGTCAAAAAACGTGATTTCAAGAAACCAGAGAAACCTGGACGAGGAAATGTGCTCAAAACTATTTTCGGAGAGTATAGAGGACCGGAGGATATGAAAAACAAAAATGTTCGACAAACAGGTAATTAATATTCAGGTTATCATTCGAAATCCATTATAACTGCATGCATTGTTTATCTTACTATTACTACGACCCAGAGATATTGTAGTTAGATAAACAATGCATGCATGTGCCGTGCCCGACTGCCCGAGTCTCTCGGAACATAAAAAATTCTCATTACCTACTACTTTTACATCGAATACAGCAGCGTTTTGGTGAAAATGTATTATAGCATCGATTACCAAAAAGCTGCAATACTGCATTGCTACTTTTAAAAATGCATTATAAACTTTCCGATGCAGAAATAATGTATCTGTAATTGTTGTTTTTCAGAGCTAATGGTAGATTTACATGAAGCCATACTACAAATTGGTCGCCACTTCATATCAAATGATCCTAAATTTACAAAAATTAGCTTAGAGCCCGATTTTTGTATAGAAAGTCATGCAAAAGATCACGAAAAATTCACTCAAGGTTATTCAAGTGGGACAAAGCGTGCGAAGGCCCTAGCTGGTAAACTTATTTTATTCTCAGGCCTATAAATACTCATGCAATAATTAATTCTTCTTATAAACTAACCTTCTTATGAACTTTTTTATTTTGAACTTCTTCTGTAGACTCTTAAAGTTTTATTTTAATTGGTTTAGATTTTGAAAGACGTGACGATGACGAATTGGGTTTCCGCAAAAATGATATACTGACTATAATGAGTAACAAAGACGAACATTGTTGGATAGGGGAACTCAATGGCCTGAGGTAATAGAAGTTTTTAATTATTAATTACACCAATAACCAACTATTTACTTTTTTATCTTAAAAAACTTTTGATATTTATATCTCTAACGTAATTTATTTCCTGTGCTATGCCAGGGGATGGTTTCCTGCCAAATGTGTCGTAGTTCTGGACGAAAGGTCAAAGCAGTATAGTTCGGCTGGTGACGATTCCGTTACGGAAGGAATAGCGGATTTAGTACGCGGAACTCTATGTCCTGCTCTTAAGAAAATCTTCGAGCAGGGAATGAAAAAGCCTACATCATTAGTTGGTCCAATTCATCCATGGATGTTCATTGAAGAAGTTGCTATGAAAGAAATCGAGCGAGATTACAAGTCTGTTTATTCTAGACTGGTTCTTTGTAAAACTTACCGTCTCGACGAAGACGGCAAAGTTCTTAGCCCAGAAGAAGTAAGTTGTATTGTTATATTCGGATCACAATCTCTTGTAAAATAATAGCTTAAGTTTTTCAGACATGTACTCACTCACATACTCAAGTACCACTTTCTTTTCCATTCGTCATTGCAGTTGTTATATCGGTGTGTTGAACTAGTAAATCGTTCACATGAAAAGGTTCAAATGGATATCAAAATGCGTTCTCTTATTTGTCTTGGACTTAACGAGCAAGTTTTGCATTTATGGACGGAAATACTTTGTTCTTCAACGGAGGTCGTTAACAAATGGTAATATTTTATGACGTAATGTGAAACGCGTTGTTTTTTGTTTTGTTTCTATATGGATGTCTATTAACGAGGTTCTCCATTTACATTTCTTTAGGTATCATCCCTGGAGCTTTCTCAATAGCCCAGGATGGGTTGGCTTAAAATGCGAACTTAGAGTTCTCTCTCAGTTTTCCTTTACTTTGAACCCTGACTGGGAATTAAAATCTCCGAAAGAAGACAAATTCGAAGTTAAAAATGGTGTTCGGGATATGCTTGTGAAGCACCACTTATTCTCTTGGAACCTGTAAATTGTTATTGCCGTTGAAACGTCTGTGTTATTAGTGATTTTCGTGGGAACTCATTAGAAGTACATTCCTGTTGTTGAATTGCAAGACGAGATTTTTATCCGGCCGCTTCGTTCCGTAAATCTCTTGGACAATCTCGATCAGAAAACATAATCAGTAAAGAACCGGATAGGGCAGATCATTCCGTTTACAAATCTTATGAATGTTATTAATGTTAATACATATTGAAATACTATTCACTATACATTTATTCAAAGCAGTCTAACTATATTGAAACGAGTGTTTGTAGGAAAACTAGACACCACATTTTATTATATCGATCGACCACTATTAGAATGTAGTAATTAGAGCTGTTGTACAAAGATTATAACGAAATTATCTGTAAATCGTATCGGAATTTTATCTACTCTACTATACTGTTATTGATACTCATCTTTGTTAAACACAAAATAAGACTTTAAATGTTAAAAAACTCAGTTTTTATTGTGCATGGGATTATTATAAATGCTTGTTATTTACAAATCGTGTGCAGCGAAGCCGTTAAGTGAAGTTCTCACATAGACGGAATGAAGGTTATTGAATGGTATGAGAATTGAAATGATAAAAAACATCATTAAAGTAAGAGATACTTATTAAATCTTATAATAAATGTGTATGTATAAATACTTCAAAGCAAAATATTATATTATGTTATTGACATGATAAACTAAATTCTGAAAAACGGCCATTTTATTTCACATTTTCATTAAAGAAAATCATAATTTGTTAAACATCGTTATTCAAAGAACTCAGTAAATATTGCTGGTTAACGCATGCTGACCATAACTATAGGACCTTTTTGTTTGCATATTGTTGTTCTCACAAAATTGTAGCTAAAAGATTGCCGTGCAATTAGTAATATTATTTCCAAAAACCTAAGGGTCTACTCGTAGGGTCGTAGGAGATCTTATCATTCTCGTATGCTGTTCACTTTATAGTAGCTAGGCTCGTTCTAGTATGTCGTTCTCATAGGCGCTTATCATTCTCGTAGGCGTGTATCATTCTCGTAGGCGTGTATCATTCTCGTAGGCGTGTATCATTCTCGTAGGCGTCTATCATTCTCGTAGGCGCTTATCGTTCTCGTAGGAATTCTTTATTCATTATTATTTGATCAAAATTAAGCTTCGCAGTTCACTCACCCATTTATTTGCGAATATAGGTAGTTTCAACTGCTCTGCCTAAACTTCCGCGAAATGTACATTACCTAGTAGACGCACAAGCTTATTGTGCGTCTAGACATTACTTACCTCTTACTTTTACTGATGTACATACATGGGAAATGGAAAAGAGTTGTTGTTTTACGGTAATGAGGCAATTAAATGTCCCATATGAATGAAAGGCTGATTTTTCACAAGTATACACAGCTTTCACTTACAGCACCACATGCCGAGTGAACCCATGCGTATTATTTTATTATGTAGTTCAATTGATATACGTACCTATCATTAGTTATAGCTGTCAGAAAAAGCAATCACTAAAACTGACATTGCAAATTGCAAAGCACTGAACTTACAACATATTCTCTCTTAACTTTCTCCTATTGCTTTGGAAATACATAGGCACATTCATTATTTTTTTGTTTAAGATTTACCATAAAGATTCTATTCGCAGAAGAGAAAATATATTAACACAACTTTCGTTTACGAAAAGGAATTTGAATTGGATTTCATTAAAATTCGTTTACATGCTTGCTTAGGTAGGTAATGTATTGTTATAATCTGATGAACCTACTTAGCCAACCTCATCACATCTGAAATAATAAGAACACTCCTTTTTGAGAACTAAAACATATAATACCAGTAGTATATATATACTTAGATATTATTTATAAGTATGAAACTTTTTTAATCTTTTTTAAACGTCAGATATCTATATACCACACACAGGGCCGTATCTAGGATTTGGTCTCGCAGTAGGGTACCAACTTCAAAATTTTATTATAAATGACTATTTTCGAGCGTATCGCAAAACTTTAAGCTTTGAGACAAAATCAACCCAAAATGAATACATTTCGAACAAAAGTAGGGTATAAAAACTCAGCATTGCATGAGATAATGAGCTCGAAATGAAGAAATGAATTAGAAAGGTTCAGCTTGTAGCTGTGGAGTCTTTTTATAACCAGTAGAAATGAAACATCTATTAATTCATGGTCTGACGAGCAAAGGTGCACAGTAATACAAATACTCAGATGAAATAAAAGTTTTTTAAACTAATTAACAGTCAAAGCTAAAGTGTAAAAGAAAATATCATCAGATTCTATTCAGACTCGCACGGCTTTTCAACACTTATGTTATGAACCAGGAGGGATGCCTTGGCTTTCCTTTCTAGTTCAAAATTGAATGAGTTCATTCAGGCGAACATCTAGTTACTACTAAAGGAAATACATAATGAATTGAAGACTCGTAATTAAGTTAAGTATCTGCCGAGTGTAGACAGGCAGCAGGTACTGCGGGAATAGATGAGCTTAGTTAGACACGCGTTGCTGGAGAAAGGAACTGGAGAAGATCATCCATTTATTACGCAACTCAAATTTTGTCAATTTTTGTTGACACATCATCTCATCCAAGTTACGCTTTTTGGCCTCTTCTCCTTGTAGTATTAAGTGTCTACTGTCATGCTTGAACTGTATTTTTTAAGACTCATTGTTAACTCAGTCTGTGACGCAGATTTGATAAATAGAAAGTTATCGCAGATTCCGAACAAGAAACTGTCTAGTAGTAATTCGATTTTTACGCTTGAAGAGAGATGTGTTTTATAACGTCAACCCAACAAGGCTGTATTTAAGGGGGCAATTGCCCCCTGCGAAATTAGAAAAAAATAGGTTATTTTACCAAAAATGAACAAAAAATCGTAAAATTTACGTAACGCGCGATATTGGACACTATATCATATTGGTATTTTGCCCCTCCTGAAATGAAATTTTGCCCCTCCTAAATGCGGCCTTGCAACACAATGCAATGGTTCAAACTTACATTGACTCAAGGTAAGTCATTTTCGTTGCAATTTCAGTTTATATATGAATGAACAACAACCGGTGAATCGTACTGAAAATTGCACAACTAAATTGAATAGACACCAGTATTTTTTCGATGTCGGTTCATACCTGCGAGTCGAGAGAAAGCTGAACGATGGTTGAATTTGCATCCGTGTATGATTCAACAAACTGTATTTCGATCTGCATGCATAGTGTAACATTGACACCCATGCGTCGCGTCAGGTCAACTTTGTTTGTTGACTTTATACATAGTTATATAGTGTGTTTACTTTGACATGACAAGAATTCATTTTATTCTTACGAATAAGTAAAATTGATTTCTATCTGTACAATCACAATCACAATCATTGTGTTGTGGTCTTTTGTCAAATTCTGCACGAATGATAATAAATTCACAAGAACGTTTCCTGCAATGCAGGACGCTACAATTTGTAACGCAATCTATCTGCTTGTAACATTTGTGCTCACAAAGCAAATCTGTGAGTGTGAACTGTGATCTATGAATTTTTAAACTAATAATGCTGTATCTTGAATAAGAGACGCGGACTAAATGTAATCATGTACATAAGTCTCTAAAGTAAGAAACGTACATAGTAACTTATTTTGAATGTAGAACTTTTCAAAGCTGTATAGTAAAAGATTCTTTAATATTAGTTTTCAACAAATTCTTTCAAAAGAACAAGATCGGGATTTGTTTATTCTATGTTCGTCTAGGTTTACAGTATAGAATTGCATGTTATTTGATGGTGAATAAATATTTGAACCAAAGTATGTAGATAGGAAGGGTTGATGTATCGTCCGGGGATTTCATGAATACTCAGGCGAGGTACATCTTGTTCCAAGGATACATCCATCTATTACCTATGTATGTATGTAGGCGTCTACTGCTTCGAATAAATAATATGGTTGCTTTTTACTTTTTCAAATTCTTTTGACTTAGGTTAACTTTCTTTCATCATAACATTTAATTGAAAGTGAAGTAAGAAAACGTGCAAGAATCATGCATTCTTTTTCTGAGTTTAATCTATGACACGCTGTACGATTCAACATTAGCATTGGCACTCTTTCATCTTAAAAAACTCCATTGCTTTCACTGTAAAAAATCTTTGCTTTCACCGCAAAAATACCATCGCTTTCACCGCAAAAATTCCATCGCTTTCACCGCAAAAATACCATTGCTTTCACCGCAAAAATACCATTGCTTTCACCGCAAAAATACCATCGCTTTCACCACAAATATTCGGGTAATTTCGCCGCAAAAATCTATTTACCCTTCAATATTCTTTGTTTCGTCAAAAGGATTTTTGTGGCGAAAGCAACCGAATTTTTGTCTTGAAAGTGAGGGAAGTTTTGCTGTGAAAGCAAAGACTTTTTACAGTAAAAGCAACGGAGTTTTTTCAGATGAAAGCAACGGAATTTAGCACATATCATTCTTCTGTATTCATGTATGTAACCATCTTGTGTGCCAATGCTCAGTAAATGCATAATGTGCAATTACCTAAATTAATTACATGTTCAAAAAGATACTCTACAAAGTGTGTATGTATAGTGATTGATTGCAGCAGAATATCTTGCATCTTTCTTGAAGGAGGGCTAACTAAGGGACTATTATAGTCTATCCATAAGCCCTACAGACATAATAAACTGAATTGCATTTAGGTAATTACCAGAATTGGGATTTTGACACCCAAAATTGGTTTTTCCATATCATAGTATTTCATAAACTGGTAAAAACTAAAATTTTCAGAATTAATTACTTATCAGTATAATTCTCAATAATTGTTCAAAACTTTTTTGCTATTACATATACCTACATCAGATTAAATTCAAAACAGGAGTTGTTTAATCAAAAACCATTATAATAATTATAATATGCTCAAAGCTTTTATTTCTCTTTCTTATTCCATATCTTCTGAATCGATTTTGAGATACTGATACAGTTTGAACACTATCTACTATGCTCATGTGGAGTGGAATACATCCACTCCATTTCTACGAGTACCTGCACCTAAATAGTAGATAGCTAGTAAGAATAGAATGTGCACTACGCAGTATACTAATCGCATCCCTTGATTTTTTGCAGTGAAGTCTTCGGCTACTCCCCCGGGACTGGTATCGAAACGTGTAGAAAGAAACATGTGGATTTGATGCAAATAGGAAGTTAATTACAATGGAAGTTAAGCGTAAAGAATTATTCATTGTTCCAGTAATTAATATAAAGGGTATCTCATCTAACTCAAGTAGATAATACATATTGTGCGCCTTCACGGCCGTATCCAGAAATCGATTTCGGGGGTAGAAAACTCCAATTGTATCAATATTCACGCGTAGCGCGAAAAAATTAAGCAAATTTAGACCAAAATCAACCTAAAATGCATCAAATTCTCACGTAGCGCGAAAAAATTTGGGATTTTTTGCCCTTTCAGGGTAAAATAACCTCTTTTTTTGGGATTTTGGGGGTGGCAGTTGCTCTATTGCCCACCCCCTGAATACGGGCATGTGAGTCTTACAAATGGTCGAAATGACCTCCTCAATCACTAAAAGGTTTAATTCTATTTCCTGAAGTTTCCACGAACGTTAGACAATTGCATTGGAGGCATATGGGAACAGCAATCAACAATCCGTTGCTTCCAAAGCTTTATTTACTTCTTGAGTTAGATGAGACACACTGTAGTACAATTACAATTCTCTACTATCACACTTTGGTAAAAACACCAGGAAACATCATAGAATCAACATGGAAATTAGTCATCATTTTCATATTCTCGCAACCTTCAAATTAGGAAAGCGGACATGAAGGTATGATCGAATGTTTAAAAAAGTTTAAGTTGCCAGCTTTATGTATGCAGAGATACTGTAAAGTATCTCCGCATACTTTGTAACTTTCCTAATATAATTACTCATGGGGAAATCTGCGGTTTAAAATGAGGAAATGAGTTTGAATGAGGAGTTTGAAATGAGGAACTATATTATTTCCTCCGGATGCCGGATTAGGGAGTACTATACATATTATAATCTATTTAAAACAGATGAAGGCACATTTAAAAGCTTACTTTTGCAATCATAATAGAATAAAATCTGCATGCTTGCTTCTTGAAGGAAATAAAGCTTTATCAGATTAACAAATTTTCCATTTAAATCTTTGAAGGAAGGCTAAATTGAAGGATGTAGGAATACAGAAAGGATTCGTGGGAACTTAAGTGAATACCTACATTATGCCTATATAATAGTAGAGATGCGACCGAATAGGTTTTTTCGTGTTCTAAGTTTATTTATAAGTTCGGTTGGGTTCGTCAAATTTCATTTTTGATTGGGTTCGGGCTCGGTACGCATATGAAAATAATGTTCGGGTTTGGTTCGTCCCGAAAAAATCTTGTTCGGTTCGAGATAGTATTGTTATATCACTCAGAATTTTACTGCATATTCTGAAATAACTGAAGTTAATTTATTCATTCAAACCAAATAATTAAGTATTTAAGTTGAGACCGAATTGTTTTTTGTATGCTCGGTTTCTGTTCGGACCCGAACAAATCAAACCAAACAAACTGTTTGGTTTGTGATTTGCTCAAAATTCTTCTTCGGTATGAGTACTTAACCGAACTTATTCGGTCGCACCTCTAATGCCTACATAATTTGTGAATCTTGTTCTACTTTATGCAAAATTCTTGGATTACATCGGAAAATAAAAAAAATACACTACTGTATTATATCTGTAGTAATAGTGTATGCGTGCAACTAGTACCTACATAGCTTGTAGTGGTGTAGAAATACATAAAGATCCAATTTTAATGCGATTTCCTTTCTTTGTCATGTCATCTTGTTCTTTGTCATCTCATCATCTACTTTATTCAATTAGAGAGTTCGTTGTCAATAGCAGGGGACCACTGCATACTGCCTGGAAAACACAAAACTGCAAGAGACATAGTTACTTACCGAACTGTCAGTAAATGTACAATGTACAGAAATGTTAGTTTGCAAGTGCTATAGAATCTTGTGAAGATGGCATATTATTGAATTGATATTATAATATGATTCAAGGATGGCACATGCAAATGCATTGAAGTATCTTTGAAATATAATACCTAGTAGAGTTTGAATGGGTTTACGAGTAAAAATACATGACCAAGGCCGAATCCAAGATTTGGTTTCGGGTGGCACCCATATCAAAATGTTATTATAAAAAACAATTATTAAGATAGCGAAAGATTTGAGCTAAATTGAGCTAAAATCAAACTAAAGAGTTTCAAATTCGCGATTTATAGCACCTTTTTTGTTATAATAACCGCTTTTTTGGGATTTCGGGTAGGGTAATAATGCCCTGCTACTAGATACAGCCTTGTACATGGTGCTTTCACTCACTTTAGTCCTCATGTATTCTGTAGCTACAGAGGGAGGGTCAACTATCAACTTTAAGGTTTCGAATCCACAATGCATGGTGCTTTTACTAATCTACTTCATACTCGTTCCTTTTATGGTCTTTGTGTAAAGGTAGACTTTGATTTACTAAGGCCTTAGCTCATTTCTAACCAATACTTCAATAAAATCTGGGCTTCTTTTGTATATATACCTATTACATATTATTCTTTGATATAATACTCAACTCTACAATGTCTAGACTCTAGAAGTTTATTCTGACAACTTCATGTACCTTGATGTTAGCAAAAGTGAAAGTAACGAACGTACCAAGAATTTCGCTGTAGTTGACGGCATTTGACACTTGAATAGTTGCTATTTGTTACGTTCAAAAGACAAGAACGCACAAGATACAAGTATCATTGAAAGTTTAGAATACTAAAATGACAGCATTGCGGTATTTGTATTAACATGATCATTCTAAAATCTTCCTACATGCATTGTTATAGACACCTCTCACATGGACAGAGGTAGCAACGGGTGTTGTAACAGTAATAGAGTGGTAGTGGTGTAACTGTGAGTCGAATTTTGGGTTAATTAAACATTTCAAGTAAAACTATTGTAACTAAAATCCTTAGCAATTTTAACTACACCACACATTCATAGATGCATTGCATGTCAGATTTCTCTCTTGTGTGAGGTGCCTATAGATACCAGGCAGCATGTCAGCATGTATGTGAGTGGGGATATTCTTTAACTCTGTACATGTGTTATAGCATAGCGAAATACTTATGTATAGCTATATGCAAAAGTACAAATAAAATATGAGCCATGCCATGAATGACGATCAGCCAAGTGTATGAAATAATCCTTCAGCATCCAAACTTTTCCAGTACAATGTAGTTTTATTTTTTCATTTATGATATAAAATAATAATGTGTTCACAGCTATGCAATTACTTGTTTTTGCTACTCACTCACAATCTGTTCTTATTCACAGCATGGATTATATATACAGTTATATATGTAGGTATATTCTTATACATTCCTACCTGTTTAATTTGACACAATAATTCGAAACCTTTACTATATACCATACACTGCCCTTACACCTGTTACTACCAATACATTAGACATAAAATATTTTATTATTATTAGACCTTTGAGATTTCCATTCGCATATGGAGGTTATTAAGTATCGGAGATGCTTTGTGGTTTTCAATTTCAGTCTGTCTGTCTGTCTGTCTGTGCGTTTGTTCGTAGTATAACTCAAGAACGGATGAACTAAATTCGTTCAAAAGTCGTCCATCGGTAGGGGAAAGGAGACCACTTTAAGCTCCACACAAATTTTGACTATGACTCACTTTAGCGTATTTGAAAAAATGCGAAAGGGCTCCCAACATTTGTCTTAATGAAGTATCAATCGGTAAACTTTGTCATCTGTTTAATTACGTCGGGATTTTGTAAGATTTTGTGTGTTGGTGCGTTAAACCAAACTAGTTATCACAAAATGATCTACGAAAAACATTTTCAAAGATACAAGTCATACTGTTGGTTTTGCACGGCCAGGATACAAATTTACAGTGTTAAGATAAGGTTGAAGACATTTCTAGAGAACTCTCTCCGATACTTACTTATATCCGTTTTGAATGGTTTATATAGGGTTAAATTACAAATAGAATAGAAGTGACATTTTTATTGTTAGTTATAGACATACCCTGTAGTTGCAGTTTACATACATAATAGTATATAATGTGTAACTTACCTACCTACTTATTTTACTGGTATTATTATTGTACTTACCTACTACCTACATGGAATACTCTGTACTATTTCCATCTTACCTATAGGTAGTTCATTTACCGGATTTATCGCACTGGCTTTTCTGTTCTACATATATTTTATATCTCGAAAGACTAAAGAATTAACAATGATTCTATATAGGATACTTACTAGTAACATGTATCGCTAAAACATTCTAACTAACATGATTTCGTTCATTATTTATTTTTTATTGGTAATACATTCGAGAGAAATTATTTCAGTGTTTGATGGCATGATGATTTGATAAGGTATAGTAGGTACTAGGTACATGTCACATGTATCTCTGAACCGAATATGATTAAAATAAAACGTATTTTGCTAGTTGCTCTTACATAGATTAACTTATTTATAAATCACAAGTATAAGCTCTTCAAAAATAACATTCTCGCAGATTAAAGTACAAATAATGTTACTCGAGGCTTTGCTAAAGTGTGTAATTGAAAATTAATATAAAAGTACTAAAATAATTATACGATCCAACAGCAAATAGGATTGAAATATATTTTGAACATGTATCAATTGTATCATCAAGATTTAGTAAACCTATATACAAATAATATATGTTACTGTACACATTAGATATATATAGTGCTAAAACCAACGTATTTAGCTAGATAATGGATTTCTGGTGGTTCAGAGTTTAGGTAGTTCGTAACAATTTATCACAGTAAGAAATATAATGCTATACTATAGCTGATTCTATCATGCTTTGTCTTGGTATTTCTCAAATAAACATTAGGACATCTAAAGCAGAAACATTCTTTTGTCTCTTGGAAGCTTTTATTTTTATAATATTGTGTTGCAAAAAGAGAAGAGAGCTTGGTAAACATTTGTACACTGACAATCGGGGTTAGTATTGAAAGCATTGATATTTTTGTGTTGAGAATGACCATGGAGGTTGATAACAACCAGGGTTGAAACTGAAAGTATGTGAGATATGGAACTACGGACCTTTCCGAAAAAATACGTATTTTACGGGAACCAAAAAACCTTATTCCGTTTGTAAAAGTACGAAAATTACGAAAAATACAGATAATATCTAAGAAATAATGTATAAGGCATGTATAAAAGTTCAGTACAAATTACAATATTGAAAAACGTAGAATGCAATAATTCGTGTACAGAATTCATATGGTAGTTTAAAAGTTGTGTGTATTGAAAGCTGATACTGTGTTTAAATACCGTATCTCAATTTTTCGTAAGTAAAAAGTGTCTAAATTCTTGTCAATATTGTAATTTTCCGTATTTTAACGTACTACATATTCCACAATCTTCCGTATTTTAAGTGTTTTTCTATTTCCTGGACAATACATGCTTACTTACGTTCCTGGAAATACCAACCCTGACAACAATGAAGTCTCTGTTGAGAAAAACCAAGGTACTCAATATAACCAGTCAACCTCGAGGGAATGATAATGTACTTGACATTGTCATGTATGTAAATATAATATATATATACAACTCTAGATAGACTCTATTATTTTGAACTGACATATGAATTCGTGTGTACTGCTGAAAACCTTCCATAGATACATATTTAGACGTTGTTAGACTCTTAAGCAATAAACACATGCTCACCTAATACATACATCATACTTATAGGTAGGAACACGGCCGTATCCAGAAATCGATTTTGGGGAGTACAAACTGAACAAAAAAAATTAATTTGCCTTTTCAGAGTAAAATAAACTTTTTTTTAGTGATTCCCGATATAAACACCATACATAATAGCTATTTAAACAATCGCTTTGGACAAAATTATAGTCAATCTAATTTGGTGCTATTTTTGCAAAAAATTGGGAGCATTGTCTTTAATATTCTCTATTATCTGTATCTCTATATCCTCATATATATAACGTTCTACTATTGTCTGCATCCTATGGAGCAATTGTCGTCAACGGATCAGTTATGATTTTAAACTTATGGACTGATAAGCTAAACTAGGAAATGGAAAGGTAAACTAGGGACTCAGTGCCCGCGCTCCAAAGGTAAAGGTGGCCTTAGCTAAATCTAGATAGGGAACTTCCTTGACTATTATACGTTGAATTCATAGAGGCAACTTCCATGCTCTGTGACAGACACTGATTCATTACTCCCTAAACTCCCTATACAAATACCTACACCTAGTTACCTAATTATACATTGGTTCTTTTACAACACACTTTTTTAAGACGATTCTAATCGGTAAGGTCATATGATTTGTTTTCTATTATAGTAATATTGTTGATATTCATATTTTTCATAGGGAAACAACTGTTTTTGGCAAGTTTTACCTCTTCAGGATCCACACCATCCTCACAATCTTCTACATCCGCCTCCATGGCGTCATCATCAGCGCAACTAACTTGGTCGCAAAAATCATTTAGTCCGACTTCACTACGCTGAATTCCGGAATCGGGACTTGTGTAACTATTTGGTGCGTTTGTGTTGAAATCTAAAGATAATCTCTTACGCTGATCTGGTCGCAAATTGACACTTCCTTCTGTAATCTTTGGATTAAAACTTTCAGTTGTGACTTTACGATTCTTTCTATCAACAGGAGAATTTTCACTGCTGTGCCTTATGATGCGATTAGATCCGTTGGGGCGATCATGATTTCCTTCTCCAAATGAAATGCCTTGATAAGGATAAGAATGCTGCCGCCGACGGTAATGCCCTGCACTGCTCGATTGTGATTCTTTAGTCGGACTTAAGCGATAATCAAGCTCTCGGTGGTCCATCAAATCATTCCTAAGAAAAGAAGAGTTTATGTTAACTAGTACATGAGCGTATTGTCAATTGTACCGGATGTACCTGTTCTGAACATACTGTATTCGTTGTCGTAAACCGATTTAATCCTAACAATGGAGTTCTTCCAACGTTAACATCAGCGTCTTAGCATGATTTACATCATTAATGTAGTGAAAATTGATGTGGCCGACCCCCCCCCCCTCTAGTTTGGGGGTATGCCAGTAATACCGCGGCGGCCCCGGTATTGCGGACCAACTAATCAATTAACGCTCTAAGGCGCTAATCCAGTTTATGAGTATAAGCTCTATGCATGGTGTATAAAAGAATACCGAACCCCTAATGGGGCTGCCTATATAGCCTTTTAAATACTAGGCACCTTGGCGGCTATATTATGTAAAATTGACATTCTAAAAAAGACACGACAAGCTGGCTGGGTATTTCGCAGGGATGAAATTTTCAAAATTTCCCCGGTAGCACGAGCCCCGCCCCCTGCGGGGGCGGGGCAAATTCTTCGATTT
>JAQFYB010002103.1:0-26941 GCA_034694085.1 Pogonognathellus longicornis | reverse complement strand
GTGTGTATGTTGGTCCACTCAGAGTGTAGTGTGTTGGTAGTGTGTGTGTGTTGGCCCACTCAGAGTGTAGTGTGTTGTTAGTGTGTGTGTGTTGGTCCAGTCAGAGTGTAGTGTGTAGGTAGTGTGTGGGCACAATGTTGCGCCGGGCTATGCTCACACCGCACACCACTCTCAGCCACACTCCCTGTTTGTTTAGTTTTCCCAGAACGAATGCAACTATAAACTATGTACAACTAGAATTATGCAAGTTCGACTACTCGTGTGTGACTCACACGCATATTATTATTTACACTCAGTCCACTAAGGCTTATAATTCCCAGAAACAGCCAGAAAACTCTGAAAACTTACCACCACACTTTATCATGTATGCTATGAACATTACTTAGAGGAGTATCAAGGGCAAAGCTGCTTTTATTAAATTGAACATTCTGGATCTCATAAACTAACTTTGCAAAAATATTCAGTTAGTCTGTTTCATATATATGGGGAATTAAAATCATTGCCTTCGTTCAAATAGAAAAGTTGATGTAGGATACTGCTTCAATTTCTAAAGTTTAAAGTGCAGCCTAATTTTTAATTCAATATTTTATTTGCTTTACCTTGGCTGCGTTATTTCTAACCAAACCTTTCTAACTTAATTAGAATTAATCATCAGTAGAAATTTGTGGAATACTTAATATAAGATTTTCGCTGTGCTACAATGTTTGTAAATTAAACATCTCATACAGAATACTAGAAGGATTTGGAATTTTGTGTGCACAGATTTTGTGAGATTTAGTTAGAGTTACAGTTGAAGATTGCCAAGTTCTGGTATTTGCAAATAATTGGTGAAAGGTCGACAAATGTAGGGAATAATTGTATTTGTGTTTAAAATGGATGGTGAATGTGAAGGGTAAGTAATTGGTAGGCTGAAAGTAAAATTGAGTTAGCGGTGTAAGTGGAAATTTGATTAGCGGGATTTGATAGTGTTATATACACGTTATAGAAAGCAGTAGCCGTAGACAGTTAACATAATAAACGACGAGGATGAATGAATCCAAATGTAGCATGTACTCACACAGATACACTGACAGTGTCGATTAAATGAAAGAATCTTTGTTAGAAATAATGAAGGAGTTAGTGAAGCGTGGCCTTCTTTCTGTACCATTCCAGCACTCTAAAGTTCTTAAGGAGATAGAAACACAAGGGTACGAGTCCAGAATGCTGATTTCCTAATTCAATACTCCCCTTATGCAAAAGAGTTTCATTATGATATAAAACTGTTATTCATACAACTTTGAAATTGGCTTGGCGAATTTCCAAACTAGTTTGGCTTAAGTTTGTGTATTCAAGGATCTTGTGGATTCAATTCAATATTTTTATTTTATTAAAACAAAGCTTAATATTCGTAGTAGGTAGCTAAGAGTCGTCATATTATGTTCCTATATGTATTCCTACAGTAGCTCATTTCATTTTAGTGTTGAAATCTTACAGAATTTATTTACCCCACATTCCATCAGTTATTACTTTAACCGAATTCGACACAATGTGTAGCCAGTCATTTTAATATTTACAAAGTGGATCTCACAATTTATAAATATTTAAGAATGTACGCAGCCTTGTAAAATGCTTTTAAGCAAATCTTGGTTTTAAATAAAAATGCTATTATCCTATGCCTACTATATACATAAGCATACACATAATATTATGGCAATGTACATACAACTAATACTATTTACCATTTCATAGCACACGCAAACTCTTGCAAACAATGCCTTTGTTCTTTCCTGTGCACAACACACGGAGTACACCACACACTCCTTGAGCCTTGCACTACGTTTTTCAAGTTGTTCTTCTTTACCTTATTCTATGCCTCTGCCATGTCTTGCCCCTTACTTTACTTTATTTTATTTTATTTTCGTATTTTAGTATTGACGCTTCATGACGCATGCTACGGACTCATATTTTTAATGGAGTACTGTATGCAAGTTACACTTGCACTTTAATTAAACCTGTTTCGCTGCAAGAGAAAGAAATACGCAGTTAGCATAATAAATATTTGATGTTGTTGTTCTCATAATGTAGTCGAAGAAATCAAACGTCTTCCTGGGTACCTCCTCCGTCTGACTGGGACACTTCACACTCCTCAGGCGTTCCGTACGGTTGGGAAATCGCGTACGACACAAGTGGACGAGAATATTTTATTAAGTAAGTTTCCACGTGCATTTCTGTCATTACCTTGCTCGCAATTTGCAAAGCAAATAAAGTATATTGTAGGGCAAACATAAAAATAAATACTGTGTATAACATAATAATATATTTTACTTACATTCTTTCATATATTACTCCAACCCAATTTCAAATTACAACTTCAGCCTACAAATACAAATGCTGTGGCAATACAGGGCAAGACCTAAAGAGCTGTATTGAGAATTTGTGAGTGTTTTTGTGGGCTGAGAAAATGTTTGGAGAGGATAAGAAAGGATTTGGTTGGAGAGAATAGATGTTGATGTAATAAAGTGACATGTATTTTACGTTGACAGTCATGTAAATAAAACTACGACTTACGAAGATCCCCGCAAGGGAGTTCAGGATGAATCTCCGCAGCCTCGAGATATCGTGTTAGGTCGTCATTCTGAACTTGGCTTTGGATTCGTAGCAGGATCGGAGAAGCCTGTGATAGTTAGGTAATGGATGAATTTGCTTTTGTATACTGTAAGTACTTCTACGATGCATTCCCAGTCCTTTCTGTTGACTTGTGGCTTTTGATGAGATTCCTCTCCATTGTAGTCTCCGTTTGTTTTATCCGGGAATCGCATTGCTACTTGATGTTCAGTGTGTTGCGGGCGCTTATTTATGTCAGTCGTTTTGTTAATTGTTAATCAACAGATTCGTTACTGAAGGAGGACCGAGTGTCGACAAACTTTTACCCGGCGATCAAATATGGATGATAAATGGGGAGGATGTAAGAAAGGCGCCTCGGGAGCACGTCATTAAGTTGGTCCGCTCGTGCCAAGAGACTGTTCGACTAACAGTTTGCCAGCCTCCATTAGATAATGTAAGGTCGTCCATTCCAACAACTCTTCCGCACAAATATCTTTTTCCTATAATATTATTATGGCTCTCTGCTCCAGTGCTCCACACTGTCAGACTAGCACTAGCATTGTCATCCATGTGGATAATGCACACAGCATAGCACATATCCCTATAATAATAATAGTCGGACTATGGGTAATAATCTGGTGCTATAATACATGGGACTATGGCAGAGAGAGTGACTTGTACTTGTTCTCCAGCCCATATATGTACTTTACAGTTGACTGGACAATAGAGCAATTTTACATTGTCAATTCTCCCGTCTGTCAATGTTTCACTTTCAGTTTAATTCAACTTTCAATTGTTTCCTTTCTTTATTGCATTGCTTTCTTTTCTGTTCCTTTCTCCACTTAGTCTTCCAGAAAGTCAGCTTTACTCAGTGCGGCAAAGAAAGCAAAGTTAAAGTCCAATCCGTCTCGTGTACGTTTTGCCGAAGGCGTTATAATTAATGGACCCTCGTTATTTGTGGTAAGTTTCTCCACTCTCTCAGGAATTCCTTAGTTTAAGATACGACCCTAATGTTTCCAGCTATTTCACCAGTGTCACTTTCCCTACATTTTCTCACATTTCCTTTTTTGTCTTCAACCCAATCATTCATCCGTAAAGTCCTAGGTTTCCTATACGAGACACTACTAAAGTCTAAGCAAAGCTCCCTGTTCTCTCATTTCCTCCACTTTTATCACCCAAAATTAAATCACAATATATTTCCTACCATTTATAACCACATCCTAAGATTTCCAATTAACATTTCCATTTCTCCTTTATTATTTACAATTTTATTAGCAGAATCTGAAATAAATGCATGGGTTATCTGTATTTATATACTTTAACATTGTTATTATGATTTATTTAATATAAGCTATGAATTGCATTACATGCAACGTTGAGATTTTGAATTACATTTGTATCTACCTACACCTATGCAAAAAATACTGCCGTTGCATTTGTCTGTTACAAGTACAAGAAGGAAAATAATAGTATTTGGACTAGTGGCTTGTTTTGGTATTTATTTATCGTTTAAATTGCTGATATTGATGAATGGTGTGGTTTGCCAGGGCTCTACAATAAATAATGTTGGCAATGAAGGGATCGGTGGAGATAGTTCCAGTGCGGGAGAGTCATATGTTCCTCTTATGCCGAATGTGCTTAAGGTAAGAAAAATCTGTGGAAATGGGTGTTTAAGATAAAGGGTGGGGACTGGAGGGTTATGTGACGATAATACATGTATTAGTCGGAGAGAGAATCGGAAGAAAGGCAGAGAAGTTGAAAGGGACGTGAAACAGAGCGAGAGAACATAAAAAAGAGGAATTATGTAGCTAGATGTGGAACAAGCGTATCAGATGAGCAGATGTCGAGTTATTTTCCTGTATTTACCAACAAGGTCAGGAAATTGGTAGGCACACAGGGTATATTGTTATTAAAGGAGTCTGTGGAGCGATAAGAACTGCTGGGAGGTAGACACATATTTTGTGAAGTCTGTTTTAGAGTATCCGAAGTGGGTTTTATGTGTATATCTGTGTGTACGACGTGGTATTGGTATTGTGTGCCTGTAGGTTCTCTCGGTTGGTTGAATTTCCTGACAAAGGTCTGTGAGAGTGCGGCTGTTACAGAGGAACAGAGCACGGCGGTTATCAGTAGGAGTTCTTAATTTCCTTTCATAGCCGCTTTCTCCTTTCATTCATGTGTTATTACGAGTAGTAAAGCGAGAAATGTGCTTGTGACACAATATTTTATGGATGCTGTTCATCATTACAGCTAATAGAGCCTGAATTGACAAAAATAGGTTTTCCTTGAGAATGGACAAACTAAGAGTTTCAAGTATGATGGAAACACAACCGTCCGAGACGTTCTGGAGTCTTTGCAACAAAAACTAACCGTCCGTTGTGTCCAGCATTTTGCTCTTGTGGTGGAGCACGTGAAAAGCTTGCGACGCAACAAACTGACTATTCTTGATCCTGAAGACTCCCTTTGCAAGGTAAGGACTGCTAAGCAGTGAAAAGAACATTAAAACTTTTTGCTCTGCAAATTCCCATTCTTTTAAGTATATGTGCTTCTGTATAATACAGTAATATGAAGAATGTCATGATTTATCGCAAAGACTGCAATGAAAATCATCTCATCTCTTTACTTTATATACAAAAGTGACGCTGATGAATAGAACATTAGCTTTGGCTGTAATGTAAACTGAAATGTTGGCAGATTGCTGCACAACCAGGGGCCCATCATCTTCGTTGTCTTTTTCGTGTTACTTTCGTCCCAAGGGATTCGTGTGAGCTTCTGAGGAAAGATCCTATAGCCTTCGAGTATCTCTACTCCCAGGTACTTTTATTCTCTCAAAGACAAAATTGATTCCTCTCCTCCACTTTTGATTAGAGTGAGAAATTCTTTCAATGTTCAAGACTCATAGGACTTAGAGCGTCAGACTTATACAAGAACGCTACTTTCCTTCAACTTTCTTCCCCACCTACCTCATGCCTTTCAATAGACTCAAACTAAAATTATCGCTCAGGAATTTCTCCCCGCGTCTTCCTATAATTCAATTATACTTTATTGATTTAACTGATCCCTTTAAATAATTTTTTTCAGTGCTGCAATGATGTGGTACACGAGCGTTTTGCACCAGAGCTCAAATACGACATTGCCCTGCGATTGGCTGCCTTGCACATTCATCAACACGCCTTGGCTAACAACAGTACAGGAAAGTTTTCCATCAAAGCCATCGAGTAAGCGACTAAATCGATTTTTGACGTCGGATATAATATTAGTCTCAAATTAAATACACATAAGCAATTCATTACCATCAACCAAAAATGAATGGCAGAGTGGCATATACTACAGCAACCAGTTCCACCCACTACTTCTACTCACATTCAATCTATTTCTTTTACAAATACCACACAGCCTCCATTTTTAACATAGCATCTTCTAGAAACATGTAGTCCCATCAACCATTCCTCCACTTACTTTTTCCTAAGTGCTTCTACTCCCTATCTAAATACTCAAATACTGTACAAGTGAGGTCATACTCCTACGTAATAAACTCTCCACTGCAAAGTGTCTCGCCTAGGCCTAGCTATCTACAACTTACACAATTTTCCCTTAAGAACCAAACCGACCCGAAATGTTCAATTAGTAATGAGAAGCTTGACGATAATGAAATCGGAAATGGGTATATGTAGTACGTACATGAAAATTATAGCCGTATATTCACTAATACTCTACTAGAAGTGGTATTCGAGTCTTGTGAAGTTGCTCAGCGAGTAGTATTCCGTGTAGTGCAATAATATGATAATGTGTAGAGTGTAGGTATGTAATGTAAGTAGTTTGAGTAGGTTTGCTAATGAAAGAGGCATAGAAATTAATTTGGAAATGGAGAAACAGAAATAGAATGGGATGTCGGAAATGAAAATATGGTTGGGAGTGTTTGAAAGTTGGTTTGTTTTGCAGAAAGGAGTTCGGCCTCGAGCGTTTCGTTCCTTTCTCTTTAGTTGAGACGATGAAAAGAAAAGAGCTTCGGAAATTACTGCAGCATTTTCTCAAGTCAAATGCTGGGCTGGTTCCAGCTGGTCAAAAGCAACTTAACTCTTTACAGGCCAAACTTCACTATCTGAGAATCATTGGTGAATTGCCTTCATATGGTGCCAAATGTTTTGCTACGAATTTACAGGTACTTTCTCTTATGTTCTTGTGTGTTGACGAGAGTGTGTTGTTTAGCTTTAGACTTTTAGGCACGCACAGGAAGTGCCTTGGTGTGATTAGCATGTACAGTGCGTACACTACAAAGGTGTTTGCATAAAAATGTCATGTAAATACTAATCCTTTTAAACGTATACTGTTTTCTTACTCTCGTGGTGTTCGTGTGGATGTTGCCATTGCTCGATGATGCAGGATTCCCTGACGGAGTGTGTATTGTTAGTCAGTCCGAAGTACGGGCTGAGTCGAATCAGCAACGCTCGAAACAGTGTCGTAAGTGTAAAGTTTGTCCAGAGATCTGGAAATTAGTTTTGTTGCACATGGGGAAATTGGGTATGGGTTAAGTCCGTTGTAAATACATTTTAATGATTTTATGTCATTTTTAGCCGATCCCCGTAAGTGAAATCGAAAGTCTAATCTCAGTGGAAGTTAGTCGAGTGGATGACCTTTCTTGTCATGTGCACATCAAAGTGAAGGATCCAGACAGAGAAGTAAGCGCACTCCTACTACAGCCGTTGCATATAAACCTATCGTAGTACTAAATTGCTTTTTACATATACTTTTATTGCACTACAGAGTATTGTGTTCGGCCTGGAAGAAAAGGATGCTGAAGAACTTGCGTTGGTGCTAAAGGGCTATTACTTTTTATTTACTGGCCAGCCTTTGTTAGTCCATAAAGTATCGAGCCTCAGTTCTCAAAGTATTAACGGTAACAGCACAAGACTGACCTTTTTAAAGTAGAACTAGTAGTAAAACTCTTTTTTATCCCTCCACCAACTATTCTGTTAGTAGGCACTCCAGTTAAAAATGTCTAAGGTAGTTCTAAATCCACTTTTATCTCACACATTGCCGTTCAGCTCCTTTTATCTTTGATAATGTATGTAATTTCACTTATCCCTCTACTCAGACTACCACTACATGCATCACATGCTCCATTTTAAAGGTCAATTGTATTTATTGACAGCGCCACCGTATATGGGACAACATATTGTACAGCCTTGTAACTGGAGCTACAAAGCTGCTCTTCAGAACCCTGGAAAGGACAACTGTTGCCAAGTTATAGATTTGACGTTACCTCCGCCATTCCACAATTCTCCAACATTCTCCGATCAAACAAAAATGACAGGAAACGAAATGATCCCCTCAACTGGCTCCCCAGCCGCAATTACAGCTAAGACTGGCAAAGATTTGTCCTGCACGGTCGATAGGAATATGAATAAAATGTAAGTTCCATATACTCAACCTTTGTACATTTCAGTTTTTCTTGAATAATACTCTGTGTTGGAGTATCCTATTACTATTCTACTTCACAGGGTATTATTATTATGTATTGTATGTACACTCTTGAGTGAAAATGCAGAGCCAAATAGTGTAGTGGCATTTGTAGCAAGGTACTTTGCATCGCTCACGTCAAAATCATGTCATTGTACATTATTATGTAGACGAGAGAAGTTTTGGAAAAGAGTATTACTACTTTTGTATTAGAACTACTAGAGCTTCTGAATGGAATAGTAAGTAGTTGAATAATAAAGAAAGTACACTTGAGAGAGTTTCGGAGACAGGGACCGGAAAGGCCGTATGGAGTTTTTGTGAAGGTTTGTGACACGATGATATTTATAAACAATAAATTTTAGGTCGGCGAGTAACATGAATGTTACTCATCCTGCTGGGAGTCCTGGAGTGCGAAGACAAGGTTTAGGGAGTGTTGGGAAGTTGAGTTCGGGAGATTCGAGTGCTTCAAACAATCATCATCCGCATTCCCCATCCCGTTCTCCCAGAGCCAACAAAAGGGTGATGGACACGGTAATGGGCTTGGATTTGCAGTCTATTATATCTCCGGGCAGCCTCGAGAAGAATGACAGCGAAACACTTGCAAGCGCCACGAAAGAGAAAACACATTTAATTATGAATGACGAGGTAGGAAATTTCATTTATGTTTTCCCTCCATTCACACTTTAATTTGATTCTAAACGAAGGCTTAAACACAATCTCCCTGTGTGCTTCTGTTTCAAACAGCGGGCATTGAAAAGAGTTGCTGAAATGAAGCAATTAGTTGAGGATGCTGAGAATTATCTATCGGACCAGGAGAGCTTTGAAACGGGCTCTTTACGCTCAAGCCTTTCGCAGACTGACTCGGATATCTCCAGCTCCACACTAGCACCCCTTAGTAACTTTACGCAATTCCGGCACAGTGACTCTTTGCTGCTCCTTACTCAGGTACTCAAATTTCCAAATGTTTAAAATTTGCAATATCCTTATCATCACACCCCTCTGGCTTCACGAAGCCTCATTTCATTCCCCTTTGATGTCCTCAAACCATTCATATGGATTCTTGAGATTTTCTTGTGTTGTGGCTCATTGTCTCTTCTGACTCAGTATCAATTTCACGAACAGCAAGGTGCATACAGCTTTATAATATTTTCGAGCTAATTAATGCTTCATGATTGGCTTTGAATAGAGTGATCGTGAATTGTCTGAAGCCGTCAACATCGCTGTTGAGCAGATTAAAGCCATGGCAATCGGAGAAACGGAACCATCAGAAAGCGATACGGATTCAATTAACACGCCAACGGAAAGCCCATCTAGGCGACCTGTCGTACGACCTTTGTTGAAAGCCAGTGATTCAAGTTTTGGATTACACAGCCCAGATACCTTTCCAAACGGATCCTTTCGCAATCAGGAGATTCAGGTATGTGCTAGGAAAACAAATGCCCGTTTATATACTTTTGGCTAATAGTCACTTTTGCCTATATGTACGTAGATTAGGTTACAGTACAATGGAATGGCGTAGAAATAAGAAGCGGTTCGTCGCCGTTTCTTGCTATGTGGCTACGAATTCATATCATAGTTATAGGTGTAGGTAATAGTAATAAGGGACGATGTCCCTTGATCGCCTAGGTATGGTGCATTGTATAAAGTTTCCCATTCCGCATTCAGCTCTGACTTTGAGTCTGAGCCAGTTTATTCAATTACTGTAAGTACATATATATGAAACTATAGTTACTCACTGGGACGTAGGCTTTGCCGACACGATTGCCTGTAAATAAAACGGTTACTGTGCATGTGCGTAAGTATAATGGATGCTTAGAGCTTAGAAAGTCTACGGGAGAATTGAGGAAAAGTCTTAGGTATAGAGTCAACGAGTAGAATCCGAATGATTGTTCATCTGAATTACAGGAAATCCTTCGTAAGCTTCAGGATGAGAATACATTCCCATGTAATTTTGCTGAGGGTACACTTTATCTGGATCCAGATATTATTGACTTGACTATGATTCCACCACCACTTACGCCAGAAGAGGTAAATATGCAACTCTTGTATATACGACTTCATACACTCAGATTGATCGATAAATGCAAAAATGATGATCCACATAATAACCATAAAATATTCCGTGTTTCTTATTGCAGGAGGGATATAAAGGACTTCCAAACCCATTGAGCACCCCGCCGACACCGTTTGCAGACAGATTGAGTTTTGAGACAGAGTTAATCGAGATGAAGTTGGCAAAGGAAGAGATGGCCAAATCTCTTTATGGAATGCACCAGTTTTGGGATTTAAATTACCATACAAACTCAAATGATTTATCAGCCACCAAAGAAATAGAGAGAGATGACTTTTTGTCTGTGTCCTGCTCAACACTCTCCGACGATAATAATTGCCGCACAGAAAATGGTGGCAACGCTTGGATGGATCAAGACATTGACGATTTTATTTCAATGACCACAATGCCCCCACCTCCGCAACTTTCTCATGTCGAAAATCAAACCAACCGTGTCCAGTTTGATAGCGACATTTCTTCCTTAATAATCCCACCACCTCCTCATGGAGCTTCCAACGACAAAATATCAAATGACCAACTCAGATCTTTAGCAGATGTTAAAGTGTCTCCAAGAATTGCTCTGCTCCAACACCAACTCAGAAATAATGGAACAGATGCTCCACTTAGAGAAGCCCCAAAGTTATCAACGAACAATACCCCAACCACAACCACCGTCGCCACAAACACAAAGTATTTAAAGTCATTTCCTTACATGGCTTAGTCGATAAGATCTTTCATTCATTGCACTGCAACGTTTTCAATCTCTTTCACGTGGCCAATGGCTTTCTCATTTAATACCTCATTTACATCCTTGTTTAATGTTGTGATAATCTTATCCTCCGAGTATCAATTCTACAAAAAACTTACACATTACACATAATATATTATACGCATGCATTTGAGTTGTTTTGGTATAATGTGATAAAATAATTTGTTGCTGTAGAAGCGAAGATATACATTCCAAAGTTGAAAACACAATAATATGTGAGGACGATTCTCAAACTTCTAAGCTGACTATTGCGCAAAGAAGGGCTATTTTTCTCGGGATGACTCCGTCAACAACAGAACCATCAACAAAAAACCATGTAAATACCAGCCGGGAAAGTGAAGGGAACTCGGGAAGAGCCATTGTGAAAAATTCAGCTCAGCTGCAGCTCTCAGAGCGACGAATGAGACATTTTATTGATAAGTTGCCTCCAGACCTAAGTTTTGACGACAGCAACCACGTTAGTATATTTTATGTGTTATGCAATGTTTTCAAACATTTTCCTCAAGAATGAAAACGGTTTTGAAATAAAAAGGTTCGATGTAAGTTATGATTTAGTGAAACATTTTGTTTGCAAAATCTACTTAGATGACACAGTATGCAGACGCAGGCATCATAAGAGAAAGTTGTTCTCTCTCCACATCCAGCGAGGAGTTATGCAGTCGAATCGGATCTGGTAGAACTTCGTCCGAAGATTCATTGGACTCATCCGCTAGCTGCTCAACCGTTAAACCTGCCGACGAGGATGAAGAAAATTCAACCACGCAAAATGTCAATAGCAGACATTCCCTATCATCTTCTTTTGAAGTAAGTTTAAACTTAGTTTCCAACTGTCCGATACATTTTATCTAGAGCAAATCACCTACTGAGTACAATTTCCGAATTATAATATTTCTCTAACTACACAAACAAAGTTAGTCCGACAAAATTTTAATTTTAATTCCTTGCTTAGATACCAATGAGCGTACGAGTGGCATCCTGTGAATAAAAACTGTTCAAATTCTTTTATAAAAACACTGACTAATTGTAAATTATATAAACAATAGCAATGCCGACTCGGTATTAATTTAATTTGGTGTCATTCGATTTGTCAGTAAAAATCCTATCTACATTTGTATTGTGTAGCTTCACTAGTGTAAAACTATGTGACTTGATTTTTTGTACAGAATACTTCAGCGGTGCCATCCGTAGAGAAAACAAGCGAGCAAAATAACATAAAATGCTGGTCTATGGATGCAAATGGCTCGCCGTCTTTATCGTGCAATTCTAAAACTTACAATCCGAGTTCGAACGGAACTATACAAGAACCTGGAACTTTCAACCGTAAACAAATCATTGATGGACATATCAACAACGGAATAATAAATTTCACAAGTGTAAATACGGGTAGATTGTCAACAGGCAGTGCATATCAAAAACTATCCAGCGAAAGACCTGGAATGGTTCAAAACGGTCATATCATGAACGGGAGTTTGAAGGATGGGAGCAGCCACAGCGAGTACAACCATGAAAAGCTCCGCTCCACTTTAGATGCGGTAAAATATTGTTTTAATCCTTGCTTGTTACGTTACCGCTATTTCTGCTTTGGGGCAGTAATTCATGGAAGTTTGTATTGAATGTAAGTTTGTGTTTATTTAGCGTCGGAGCTACCACTCAATTCAGGATAGGTACGGAGTGGCTTTGGACGAAAAACAATGCATGATAGCATATGGAACGGTGGATGATATTTTAAGCAACGTAGTACAACGTTTGGACGAAATTATCGAACAATGTGGAGCGGCTCATACGGCAGGAGGAGGGATCTACATGAACGACGATAAATTCCAAGGATCGAAAGAAGCTTTAGCTATTCAAGCTCGTAACCTAGTCAGTTCATCGAAACTGTTTGTCAAGTACGTCACAGAAGATTGCAATATAATACGAACTCCTAAATCGAATTCCCACGGAAACGGTCCAGTGCAAGTGGATATTCCTGTACTTAAAGAGCGTCTCGACAATTGCGTAACAGTATTGGAGAAGATGACAGAGATTAGTGAGGATGTGGTTCACTACACAACGACACCATTACAAACACAAAATTTACTCATTCGAGTTCGAGCTGTGGCACATGCATTTCGTCTCAACGTGCAAGCTGCTTCTCAGATTCTCGTTCAAAAATCTCCCGATAAATCCGACTGTTCCATGGGGCCTCTGATGGAAAGGGCCACTCTTTTAGCTGCAGATCTTAGTGCCCTTCTTAGAACTTTACGTGTTTTTCCGCCCTAATGGCTGGATATTATGTAACATAACAATAATAGTACCTAAATAATATAAAATATTCACAAAATTAACGTCACAAAACAACACAAACATGACATCATATTATACACGATACAATTATAATATACAATCAGCATAATAATAATAATTAAAATAACACTAATCTATTAATAATAATATATTATGCATACAAACTGTTCCCAAATAGTAGAGATTCGCAATGTAACTAATACTAATTATTGAATAATACTAGCTAAGGAAGTACTTCTCCAAAGAAGCAGGTGCTTTCGAATTAATTTTTTCATAGCTGTTCGTGTCAGTCATTTCATGACCGACCTGCACTGCTCTACCTTTGTACGTGAGTCATAGTCTGTAATTACAGTACAATTTTAAAATTAGCTGAAAGATATTTAACGATAATAATCATCATGATAATAATAATCTTTACAACCAGATAATTATTTGTACGTAACAAAATAATTTCATTACGTACAAATAATCTTCTTCGATTGTAATCGTCGCGATCATCGTCGTCTTGTGTGTGGTGTTTCCAATGTACGAATCGTTAGTTTGTGTTGTCCGTGTCCCGTGTGTATTATGTAATAGCTAAAGTCTTCTTCGATAATGTAAATCTGTAGGTCTGTAAGTATGAAGTGGAATGGAAATATGCGTATGTTGTGCTTGTGTTTATGTGCAGAGCGACAGTACGTAAGCGAAAGTAAGAGTTACTCTCTAATTACATGTAAATACACATTTCGGTGAAATCCCCGAATTTTGCTGCTATTTTCCATACACAGCAGCTTCGTATAGACTGTGGCAGCTGTGGCGTATTTCGCATTTGTCACTAAACCGTTTTTCCAAGGACCATATAGTTGTTTTGTGATGTTTTCCTTTAGCGTATTGTCAGTCAGATTAGAAACTTCTGAAATTAAAAACTCTCTTCATCGTCTCAAATTAAATATAAAGTGTGTATAATAAAGACTTTTGTGACAATCTAATACTGACAATTATGGGTCTGCTGTAAATAATAATGAAATGTAACAGGCTAGTCATTGACAATTACCTACTTATATTATAATAATTAAGTAGAATGCCACACAACTGGACGTTAATTATGTACGCAATAAATACTCATATTTCATTGATTCAATTAGAAATAACCATTTTTATTAATTGATTTTATACTTACTAAACATACTTTCTCAATAACAACTGGATCTTACTTTAATACGGCTACAAAGTACTTGTTCACAAAGTTTTCATTTCCATCATTCTAAAATTATTAACGGGGCTTAATTTAATTGTCTTCAGGGTAGATTTCAGTACATAACAGCATTTTGCATATATCATTACACGTAATAATTATTGCTCATCGGTTCTGTAAAAGTTACATCATTCACATAGCAGATTGCAATTGATTTTTGTACATAATAGTTATGTTTCATAATAACATAATAATTATTTATGTTTCAACTAGCAAATTTAATTAATTTCACACTGATAAAATTATAAATGGTCGTACTGGTCGTACAATTGTACATTCCATTAAAACACACATTGGAACAGAATCGAATCTTATAAAACACATGGCTTGGTAGCTTTAAGTGAGAACGGTGTCATCAATGTCTGGTACTTTTCCTTCGGGCGAATTTGCCATTTTGCGTAGCACTTTTGTTATCACATCAGATAAAGCTTCCCTCGCACCAGATTCCAAGGAAGCCATACAAGCCTGGTTAAAATTTCACCAGTGATCATTTAATATATAGGTAGACAGATTAAAGTAAAATGTTTTTATTCATAATAAATACAACAGAGTTGAAGTAGGTACTTACATTCAATGTGGCATCTCCATCCCGAAGATGCAAGACAAACACTAGAGCCGACTCACATGACGCTCTCACCATAGAATTCTTTTCTTTTGTTCCATTGACAAGAGCTGGAATCAAATATTTAAACAGTTCCTTAGGAAGAACTTGAGGATATGTAGCTCTTCCCAAAACCTCAGAAACCATTCCAAGTAATCCTTTCACTTCGTTGCATGAATTATTCACCGACTGTACATAAAGATAAAGTACACAGAGTTAATATGCAACGCATGTAAATACTTACTACAAACGCACAAAGTACAGCTTTCTTAAGATTTAATTAATTCTTACCTTTGCAAATGGTTGAAGGAGCGATGGAGGGATCGTAGTATTCGTTAATATGCAATGCTTGAACAAATGACCGCAAGCTCGTACTCCATTAGATACAATAGACACCTAAATAATTTTTCATTTATAAAATAATTATTGCTAAAACAAAGATTTTTTGAAACGGATGGCTAAAACTAACTAAAAGCATGTAAATACTTAATACATTAATTTTTTTTGCTACAGTATACCTTATCTGATGATAACATGCTGAGAATGGATGCGTGCACTTTCTCTTTCCGTCTGTCAACATAAACGACATTAATAGCTTCTTTCAGTCCAACTACCAAAGCTGTCGATCTAGCCTGGCGTAATGCTGAATCACTATCATCATCTAAAATTACAACATACAAGTGAGAAATTAACAAATGACGATTAATACCACTTAATTCTGTCACACTATTTGTTGCTGTACCAGAAAGTAGCGGGCTTAATATAGGTTCAAGTTCTTCAGGAGGAATCCACTTCAGCATTGCTCCCAAGCATCCAGCAGCTGTAACGCGAGTTGATTCATCCACTGTAATGAAAACATAAAATAAACGTTACCACGAAACCACTGAGACACTTTAGCATAATTAACAGAGATTTCACAGGTAGTAAAATCACTCAGTACTACTACAATACTAACCCGACTGCAGCAGTTGAAACAAAACAGTTGTGACCAACTTCTTAGTTGCGGGAGTCATTTTATCACCTCCAGGAACGATTGTTGCTCTCAAAGTGAATACCAATGTATCTCTACATTATATATCAATTGTATTAAGAATTGTTCATACAATTTTCTTACTGTGTGAAGAATATTTTGTGTGAACATACCTGACTGAAATATCCTCAGCCTGTTTAGTCGCATTAATAATTTCTTGGAACAAAGGATCAGGTTTCCCATGAATAGGAATCAGTTCAGACATTGCAGCTGCAGCTTTTAATCTAACATTACGATGAGGATCACTTGCTGACTTCAAGAACGTGGTTTGTAGTTGGGGCAAGAATGCTTTTAGATGAATTCCAACCTAAACATCATTCCAAGTGTCAATTCTCATGAAATGCAAAAATAGCAATACAGTAGATTCTAGTTATACTTGAAATGAGGATTCATACCTTAGATAACAATAACGTAAGAGTATCCAGAACAGCGCCTTTCACATTTGCTCCATATCGATCACCTAAAATTCTGATTAACGGCCCTGTAATGTGAATCACTGATGGTTTTAAAGCATCAGAATTACTAAGAGAAATCAATTCGCCCATTCCTAACGCAGCTTGCTCTTTAAGGTCAGCGCTTCCGTTCAGCAATGCTTCTCGGAAAATCGGAAGAACAGGGTTAATGCCCTACAAAGCAAAAAAAATCATAAAAAAATCATTATCAATCAAAGATATTAGTAGTCAAAGGATAGGTAAAAAATAGATATTAGTTTTGAAGTGAATGTGTAGTCATAGTTGAAATTATTCAGCAATAGAATATAATCAAAGTAAAAGTATTCAAATTGAATTTCAAAACATTGTCAACAACCTTAGAAAGACACAGGCCAGGCAGAGTAGTTTTTCCTTTCAAATCGCCTTGAGCAAATCGTATGGCCTGGCGAACATCTCCAACATAAGTCAGTCTTTCATTACTACCTAATGACTAAAATTGGCAAACAGAACAATTCCTTTATTTTCTAATAAATCAAAGATAATTTTGTCCAACAAAATTATAAAACCTATGAAAACTTACTTTAACTACCGCAGTAAGTGCATCGGCAGTCATAAGCAGAATAGTTTCATTTTCATCAACCATTAATAGGATGAGACCTCTCAAGAGTTGTCCCACGTACGCTGTAATATCGGCCTTAGTGTGAACGCAGAACATTGACAACAAAGTCACCGCAGATCGTTTGACGTCAAGATCAGGAGATTTTTTCAATTCTAGCAGTTCATCTACAAGTATTCGAGTACCTTGGTCATCCAACACAGAGAGTACGACAGTTTGACAGTGAGAACGAACCTGCGTATAGGACAATGCTTTTTCAATGATTTATCTAACTACTAGTTGGCAAATACTAGATACAAGATACAAATATACAGTCCTCTGCGAATTGGTAACACATTAAAATTACAATTAATACGATACCAAGCCTGAATAAATTAAGGTTTTACCTGTTCTTCTGCAGGAGTACCTAAGCTTTGGCTTAAAATGGTAATCAAAGGAGCTAGTAATTTGGTCAAGTGCTTTGCTAAAGCTTCTCCGGCAACGGAAGCTACTAGGGCAATTGCCTTTGTATTTGCAGGGTACGCTGTGAGTTGTGGTACAAGGTACGGCATAACGGCTTTTGATTTTATTCCCAGAATTTGACCCAAACCATCCAAAGCGTAATCTCCATCTTCAGCATCGCTCTAGATATAGTAGAATAGATATGTAGATTATAGTAGAATATCATTACTACTAACTACTAACATATAATTATTGCTAACACACTTGTTAATCATGTAACATAAATATTCATTTAATAATTATTATTGTCAACTTACTAGCTTCTTCATCAAGAATGGACAGATTTCATCCAGTGCACGACTTCCGACAGTTTGATGCAAACTTCCGAAAGTTTGAGCTGCTGCTTGACGAACTTGAGGCGAAGGATCACACAACGCTTTCCTAAGGGTTTATTCCAACAACAACATAAGTGTAAATGATTGGTAAAAAAGCATTATCGATGCCTCAGTAATTACAATGATGTGTGACAAATTAATTACCGGAGTGTAGGCACAAGGTTTTCAACAAATGCCATGACCATATCGCGACTAGTTGATGCCATTATTTCGGATAAGCCAATACAAACACCTTGTCTTTCATCTGATCGCTCTGATTCCAAGCCTTTCTCTAAAATAGGAATTATTTCTGGCAATATTTTTTCGCCCAGCTTACGAACCAAATCTCCAAGAGTTCTATAAGTTGACAATTCACATAATTACTTGTAAGACATTCTAAAGCTAAATAATTGTGGTAGGAAATGTGTGAGTTAAAAGTAAATAATGATTTTACCTAGCCGCTACTTGTCTCTTGTCGTGCGAGTAACTAGCTAGACATCCCAAAAGGAGAGAAAATAAGGTAGGTAAAATTTCTCGAAGGGTTTTGGGTGTGTTGGCAACTACAACCTTCCAAACGTGAAGAGCCGCTTGGCGTACCATTAAGGCCACATCTGACCTGCCCATGTAAAGACCAGCTAATACCCGATTTCGTCTGTCATGTCCTAGAGCGTCTATAATCACCTAAGAACAATTCGAAATTAATTATGAAACTTGTAATTTTGAAGAACAGAATTTCTGAAAATATATGTAATTCATACTCTCTGCGATTGTTCCGTGCCAAAGTTGTCATCATCGTTAGCTGATTCAGTGCTCATTTTTCCGGAAACGCCAGATATCTTGTACAGTAAATCTCCCAGTAATTGAATAGAAGAAAATCGAATTCGCCAATTATCATCGAAAACTCCTTTCTCTAATTGTGGTAAAAGGAGAGTAATTGCCGTGTCTGCATACCCTGTGACAATTCTTTGTCCTGCTCTTAAAGCCGTTTCACGAACAAATTCGTTTTCATCTGCCAACGCCTTGAAAATGAAAATCAAATTTGATTGCAATCTGTAGGCTTTATGACTTAGGTAATGTTGCCAATTTATTGTATTTAGAATACCTTCAAAATAGGATTGATAATTTGTCCAATATACGGCACGAATACATTTTCAAAAACGGAAGGCATATAAATAAACATCATCATGTACCCATCTCGTACGTGAGGAGCCAAGTCATCGGAATCTGCCTTTCTTATGATTTCTGGGAAAATAAAAATGATCGATTGCAGATTTATACATCGTATTCGGACAATGATACTAAAATTATTAAATGCAAACTAATGTAAATACCAGGCATGAAACGATGTAACTTGTCTTCTCCAAGGGCACCAATAACTTCGGCAAGACCTTGCGCTGCACCAGAACGATCAACTGAGTTAACTTCTGAGACAAGAGTTTTCATTAACCATGGCAGCAATTCATCGTAACATTTTTCGCCCATTCCTTTAGACATGGCTCCCAAAGCCTTTGCAGCCACAGCTCTCACCTAAATAACGACAAAATAGTAAATCAAAATATTACACCACGCTTTATGATTTTACAGTTACACCGCTGAATACCTCTGGAACAGGATCAAGTAGTGATGTCTTCAATCCAGGCATAACGTTGTCCATATATGGAGCAAGATCAGAGTGGTCAGTTAATGAGTACATATTTCCAATGATCTGGGCAGCCATTTTTCGGTTTTCGGTAGATCGGTCTTGGAAAGCTCTTTGCACAACCGGCATAATCAGAGCCAAAGAAGGTGGATCGACGAAATGAACAAACTCTGTTTTCAGAAGAGCTTGCAAGCACGATGACGTTTTCTTCCCTGGATCTTGTAGAGCCTAATTGGAAATTATTCGTGATAAATATCATTTCAACAGGACTAACTATTTATTTGAAGAATCAATACCTCCAAAAGTACAGGAACCACGGACTGAATTTCCGGGTTTCGGATGACAGATCCAATAAGACCTAAGGCTTTTGTTGCTGAGTCTTGTACTTTCACATGTGAATCACCCAAAACCTAATGTTGTGTCCAAACAAAACATCATCTTGAGTCACAATAACATACAGTGGAAGTAAAATTGTATTATTTGGACTAATTGTATTTTACCTCAATTAATTTTGGAACAATCATAGGTAAGCAACCAGACAATTGTCTAGGTGCGCAATATGCCATTCTTCCTAGTAAATCAACTGATCCGCACTTTGTTCGCCAAGAGTCTTCGTTCAAAGCCGCTAATAGTGATGGCAAAACAAGCTTAACACCGTGACCGGATAATCGACTCATGACTCGTCTCGCAGTATTTTCAGTCGCTTCTCTCACGTACCTATAAATCATTAAATTAGTATATTACTCATCATGGTAGAACACAATAAATAAAATATTTATGTCATTAGTATCATTTTTGGCTAACTGATTTGAATCTCCCAAGCACTGTAGTAAATAGGGCAAAACATGAACAATGTATGGCTCAAAAAGTCTGCCCAAAAATTCACATAGCAATTCCAGAGCCATTAACGCTCCTGAAAAAAACATTATTTATTTGTAAACACTTTAAGATGATTTTAATTAGTTTGAATAATATATCAGTAATTATTTGTATTAATGATGCCAAAATTACCTTCTCGGTGACGAAAATTTTTCTTATCTTGCATACCAGTCGCTATAATGTTCATTATGTCGTGTTGTTTCAAAGACAATATTCCTAAGCCTTTAATCATTCCAGCTAGACCATACGCAGCACCACGTCTACAGACGAAAAAAATATTTAGCCCAAATTCTAATTAGGTAACTTAACTAACATTAAAGTCATAGCAAGTCAGCATTACATTGATTACATTACTCAATATATTATCTAATAGGAACTGAATTAAAAATTACCTTTCTCCATAACTGTCGGCTTCCATCAGTTTATTGACAATTCTTTCTAAAATAGACACGGCATCACCAGCAACAGCGGGAACTAAAGACGGCAAACAATTTGCTACTGCCTCTTGTACCTAGTTTTAAACATTTAATACTATTAGTATTTATAATTCAACTAGAGGTATTCTGTGTGAACATAATGGTTAAAAATAAAATACTTACTTTTTCTGAAGGAGTCGACAAAGTATCCAATAAAGTTCCAAATATTGACTTGACTCGACTGTCGGAAGGGTCCAAATGGCGAGCTAAGCACCCCATAAGTACAACACAAGCCTGTCTCACATTGTCGTATTGACCGGAAACTCCAGTGTTGTCCAAGAAAGATTCAATCACAGTTACAAAGTCGCTAAGACAGTCTAAAATAACAATAAAACAAATAAACCATGCTTCCAATCAATATAATCTCTTAGTTATTAAATTGCAAATGAGATTAAAACACTGCTAAAGACGGACCTTTTCCATAAATTTTAACAACTTCAACAGCAGCTTCGAGAATTATATTATGAACAGTTTGGCTATGGTCGGTCAAAGCAGTTGTGACAAGCCATGTCATTAAAGACTTTGCCTAGATATCAAAAATAATCATTGAAAACACAAAAAATATTATTCACATTTGGTAACCAAGTAAACAAATTCTCACCGTTGGCACATCAAGATATGGAGAAATTTCCTTCAATGCAAGACCAGCGCCACTTCTTGGTTCCCATTTATCTACTCCTTCTTCTAACACCCTTCCAAAATTATCAACCACCTGTGGTGTCATCGCTAAATTATCCTCATACGTAGCAATCAATTTTTGTATTATGATTTGACACTGCTGAGGATGGCGTTTTACCAATTGACCTATAGCAATCGAGCCTGAGACTCTTACTTCTTCTATTGCATGGGTTAAGCCTGCAAAATAGGTATGCCAAAAATTAAATTCAGTTTCATAATAATATTAAGACGCACACTTAAAAATTGTTAAGCAGTTTCTTACAATCAAGTAAATCTTGAAACATAGACACAGACGGTTCAAACTTAATTGATGTCAAATATGATTGTGATATTTGAGCTAATTCACTGTCACTGTCACACCCCATTCTGAATAAGTTGGCTTTAATCGTCTGAAGTAACTCGGCTTCAATAGCACTGTTATCACACCAGTTCAGCATAGCCAACAGTGACTGCAAAAAAAGTTTTTAATAAACAAACATGACATAATGAATTACGAATTATATATGCGTAGGTAATTAGGTAGATAGTTATCAGGATCAACCTACCTGCACACCTGCCTCTCGGACTGATTTAAGGTGGCTCTGAAGCGAAAGAAAATGAACACGAAATTCCGCCGAGTCGAGTTTTTCTTCTTTAATACCTTCTTTGTAAACACTTTTAACAGCTCCTGTCATAGCTATAGCAAGTATAGCTGAATAGGCTAATTGTTGATTGCGATTATCACAGGTTCCTGCATCACATTAGCAGAACATTTGATAATACAAAAGTTTTTGTGCACTGCAAGATATTGAGTGAAAATAAACCTACCCATTATGTGGTACATCAAACGGGTCATATGTACTCTTGGAAGAAAATCCGGACTAAAATCAATGTATCCATTCCCCTTCTTGGCCTGATTTAAAGTTACTTCAACTACTGCGGCTATGATGTTAGGATCGCGAGAGTATTCGTGTACAGCTGTACGCAACATTGGAAACGACAGTGTGTAGCATGCGTTCGTAAAGTCATCATTTAAAGAACTATCAGCACTTTTCTAAAATTAAAAGAGGTACAATAATGGAATTATCATCACTCCATTCTGCAACTATATAATATGTTTGTTCCAACTTCAAACACCTACCTCCTTCAAACGCTCTAAAAGAATTACAATCCCATTGGTCAACGATTTTGCATTCCATTCTACCCCACAATCATATTTTGGAGACGTAAGAGCCAAGCTAATATAAATTACAAGATGAGCTAGAATGTCAAATAAAAATATATTATTAGAGAACACAAAAGGAGCAAGGACTATCATATTGTCATTAATTGTAAGTATTAAATAAAACAGAAATAGTTGAAATATTTTCTGAGAGTAACACATACCAGTTTGTTTATCCGACTTAAATAATAAATTTCCTAAGAGATGAAAAAGTTCAACTGCATGTGGCGCTGCTATGTAACTTTGCATTAAACCGATCAGTTCATTTATAAAATCTTTCAAGAAGTGACCAACAATTTGCAAATTCCCTTTAATCACTGACTGAATCAATCCAGCACATGTTTTAACTTGCAGGTCCAACTGTTAAAGAATTATTTTATAAATAACTATTAGCCCAATCCGTAACACAATAATTTAGAACACAAAGCATATTTCTCAACTATCTCAACTGTACCTCTTTCATGGTTTTTCTTATAGCATCCTCTTTTGCAAGTTGTGTTTTCATCGCTTCTTTCTGTTTTGGTGACAATTGAATGGCTTTCCCAGCATTTTTCCTCTTCTCTTCAAGTTCCTTTTTTAATTGAATTTCTTCTAATTGTTCCTTATAAGAGTAAACTTTACTCTCTCTTTTCATATTTTTGGATGCTTCCTCTCTAGTAACATTAAAAACCATTGGTGTTACAGCACTGTTCCAAGTAACAAAAAATTAATTTATAAATGAATAGTTTACTCACATTTCTAGAACAGATGAATCGTATAACTGCCCCTCTGGAGTTCGGAATATAAAGTAATCATCTCTAGAGACTTTTGTTAAGTCGGTGCGGCTGGCTAACCTATTTTAAAAGAAGTATGGCAATTAGTGTCAATTTTTATAACACTTGTTGTACGAAAACGTGAACATTTACTACTTTTACTTACTGCTTTAATGACGGAATACATAATTTGATTACTGACTCCCCACGGTAAAAGCTGAATGTGCTCACGATTCGGCTACTAATTAAACTATTATCGTAATTAATAATGTAGGGTTCAACATCTTTCCAGATTCTGTTACAAACAGCTTTCATGTCCTCGCCTGTGATCAATTTATTGACTAAATATTCCCACAAATTATTAGTACTGCACTGGTGGGCAATTCTTAGGATGGCAAGAGGAACCCAACTGTTTTCCATGGGTGTGTTGACAATTTCATAGAGAATCTTCACACATGCTTGGTTCTATTATTGCATTTAAAACATCATTTTGTAATTTTATGGCATGATGTAGATATATACTATAACAGTGTATTAGGATTATTTATTAAAAGCAGACATACATATTGAAATATATTATTATTATTACCGAAACTATTTCATCTTTATTAGCTTTTTCAAGGGCTATAATAACTTGGGGAAGTGCATTCACCAGACTTAGAGATTTGATCGCATCCGATATCTAAAGGAAATTTAAAAAAATTGTTATTCGCAATATATCTCATATCACAAAGACATTAAATAAATACAAAATAAAAATGTAAAAAATTACATCGAATTTGTCGCTTCCGATGGCTAATGCCACAGCTCTATATAACCCTTCGGTGGCCTTTTTACTATCCTTTCGTAAAATTCTCGTAGCTAGATGAATTATTTGAACCTTTGTGATAGAAGAAAGCTGCGCGATATTTTTGTCACTGACATGGTTGAGGACATTGCTCGTTATTGCCAATGTATCTTCTGGTACAGCAAATCCCTTAATCCAACCGATGGTTATTATAGATGCCAGTGGTATTGCTTCTTGTAACGCAGTAGCCTAGAAATAAGACATATTAAATAATAAATTCAAACCCACTTAAGAGATAAATAGAGTTTTATGAATACTTTAGTGAATATTCTTACACTTGATTGCATAGACAGCTTTGCCAAAGTTGAACAGAAAACATTGACGAATGGTTCTAAATGGCTTGCACGATTTTCGTTAAAATAGGATGCCAACGCCATATAAAATGCACCACGAACTTGGCCTTTCGTGTCATTCAATCCTTTTGGTATATAAGTCGTTAATGCTGTTGACTTCACAATATCAGACAAGTATTCGCACCACAGATAAATCAGATGAAAGCATTCCACTAGAGTTCCTTCGTGTACTATAGATTTTTGATGAAAACATAATTATTACAACTATACACGTATAAAAACATATTTGAAGTAAAACGCAGCAATTTACCCTCGGTTTCCACAATCTTTATTAATTGGGCCATCAACCATTCAGATAATCGATTCATGTACAAATTGGAAGCTATTTGATCCTGTGGAGACTTTACATTGATATTTATGCCACAAAGTCGCATCCCTTTTAAAGCCTACATATATAAAAAACAAACGAATTTTATTATTGCATTACAACAAACATATAATAATCAAGACAATTTTTCAGAAGAATTGTTGTAATGAAGAATTCACCTCTAGGATAGCAATTTTGTGAACCGCAACTGTTAATTTTCCCTCTGATCCATTGTACACGCCAATATACCACTCGAGAACGCTTTTCATCACTTCAAAAGTATTTATCTGTTTACGATGTGAATTGCAGTAAAAATTAAGACAGACATTCAACAGTAAACTCTTAAAAATAGGCGGTGACTTCAAAGTTACCTTTTTAACAAATGCCACCGAAGCTTTCACGGCGTCTTGTCTAGTTGTTTCGGACTGAGAATGGAGATGGACTGTTAACATTTTTGCAATAGTCAAGCCATGTGCTGTCAAATCGGAGTTGATATTTTCGAGAAGATAACCAGCTCCCTTAAGTATAAATCAAAATAAAAGAACACAATAAAATAAAACTAATATTTATTGGATGCATTTTTAGCGCTAGTGAGAGACATTTGTATAGTATTACCGGTATTGCTGTTTCTGGGGATCTTAATAAAGCTTTTTGAAGTGTCGGAATAAATTTCTGAGTAACATAATCAGTGGACTGGTCATGTGGGAGTCCAAAATACATTCCAAGCTCGTCAGATATTTTATCCAAAATCCATAAGTCTGGAACAGTTTTAGACGTTAAGCATTTTTGCAGAAAGACATCTCTAACCTGCAGCATCGCTGCATTAAACTGTTGATTACTCCCATCACCAGCTGATTTCTCAAAGTTCACCACTTTTGCACAGCCAGACAAATATGAAACAATGACAAGGTTGTATTCTTTAGTCACCAGATACTTTACTAATTCTTTGAATGTTCCTGCACTTATTGCGGAACAAAATTTGGACAGCTTTTTAGCCGCGAGATTTTCTAGACGTTGAACACGGATCCCATTTGTCAAAAGGGATATTAGCTCTGCAAAATTGGGACTCCATTCATCTTCTCCGGTTAAAAGAGTCCAAGTTAGTAATCCTAATGATATTCTACTTGTTGCCTTACTAAATATGAACATAAAAATAGTAAGACAAATATTTTTAAATTCGAATTATTTGGAAATGCATTTTGTTTCATTTTCTTACGTGACAACAGCATTTCTCCTATTTTCCAGAAGTTGTAAACCAACAGTAGAAAATATCTCTTGAAAATTGATATCGTAAATACCACATTCAGTTCTTATATATCGTATCAACTTTCGACCAATGCTCCTCGATTTTCCATTGTAATATGGAGATACCAAAATGAGGACGGAAGATAATCCTCGGACAATGGCCTCTGTCAATTCTATTTGAAACAGCAGATTTTTGAGCATATTTTAAAAAGAAAACATTTGTTTGTGTTGTTTTGTGGATATTATATTGTAATAAAACTTTACTTATCCCTTCGAGGGCAATTAAAACATCCTCAAATACCCCTGCTCTGACTTTGGGGCTACTTGAATGAATTGCTTTGAATAAAAAGGCATTTAATACTTGCATCGATTGCTGCAAGAAAAATTCACAAACAATTATTTTTAATCAATATTGCGTATTATACTTATTCTCATAAAAATCAATTTTACCGTTTCTTCGGTCATGGCTGTTACGATGACCACCAAATGGTTGGCCGGAGATTCTTAATTTCCAATCAACAAGACAAGTACTTCGATTTGTGTAACACAAAATATGGCATTCACAGCACAAGCTACTCTGCGTAATAAGCAATAATAAAACAACTTTAAATAAACAATATACTGCCACCGAGAGCAAGCCTTAGGAAAATGATTCTTAGGATGGGGAGAGAAAAATGAATTTTTCGACTTTT
>JAQFYB010002102.1:0-26942 GCA_034694085.1 Pogonognathellus longicornis | reverse complement strand
TTATTTCTTCGAAAGCAGAAGACATCGAGAGATGAAGAAGAAGATTTGATATTCGAGAGAGGACAACAAGAGAGAAGGAGAGACTCTCGAGAGCGAACAACACACGCAATATTCGTCTCCATTCTACCTCCATGGCATTTGTACTGCCATTGTGCCATTGAGGGAAGCAAAGACGCTTTTCGCAAATGTTAACTGCTACTACACACATACTATACACATTGGCAATACTATACATGTACATGATTGATAATTTGAACATGGACAGGACTCACTCATGTTTATTGCTTCTTAGTCACAGCTAGACACTTTTCATAGAACTGCCATTGCTATACCTCCATCCCAACTTCAGTCACATCCTTTGCTGGACCAAACTTAATTAAAAATTATTCCCTCAGGTCAAAATTCTTAATTGCTATTAGTTTGACGGAATGCCACGATACTATCTTAATACAGACACATAATACGCCTGCTTAATGGAAATAGAAATACCCACCTGTGGGATGCACGCATACTTCATTATCATTATGCAACGCAGAAAAATAAATATTTTAAAGATGGAGCAGTGTATTTTTCATGGTTATTTACTCACAACTTTAAACGGGAAACCGAATTTCAAAAACCATTTTCGTAAGCCTAGTGTAATTCAGTTAATTACTTATTGTTAGTTATTGTTGTTTACATAATTCAGATTTGCAGAAAATCTGACTAGTAAATTGCCGGCTCTCATTCATCCATATGCGTCAATGTCTGGAAAAATAACTTTAATTTGTATTTTATCTACGGCAACTTGTGGTGGTGAAAAATGATGGATAAAATTAGTACAGGACCAATCTGTTTCGTTGTTTTATCCTCCCTGCTCATAATAACTCTAGATTAGTATCATTAAGGGTTTCAGTTGGTATGGAAAGGGAGTGTGCAACCAAAATTATAAGTTAGAAGCTGGGAAGAGTGCACATTTGCTCGGATGTCGGAAACTAACCATGAGATGTGAGATGATGAATGAGTGGTTCATGGGTGTGCACTATCTGTATTTAGCTGTTGCACTTAGTAAGTATTATAAACACATATACAAGACATAGGACGTCTTGAGTGTATTAGTTGTTGGTGGTGCTTCTGAAGATTGCTGCTATCCCTGATGACGTCGCAACAATGTGATTTCCATCAATTTATCTCCCATGTACGGCTTAATATCCAACTAGGTCCGCCAACTCACACGCACAACAAAACACAAAGCACCCGACATTTATATATAAATCCAGCAAGAAGGAACGGAACATCGGCTGCTTGTATTTTGCTGACCTACCTCAATGCATCTTGAAGTGTGAGAAAAGGGACGGAATTCTCAGTTGTTGCATTCGTATAACAAATGAAGACTTAAGTCTGGAGCATTTTACTCGGGATTAAATTACAGTGTATCCTGCTTCTCACCATGCTCTGTGCCCGTAACTTTACTCCACCAAGTGGTTAGTTACACGTTAAATGAGTCTGAGTTAGTTAAGCCTCCCTGTTATTTATGTCCACCTAGCCCTATCATTTGCTTCCCCAACTAATTCATCATCTCAATGCACCTCATTTCTCATTTTGCCTCTCATTTTTGGAAACGCAAGGAATGTTGTGATCCTGCTATGCCAAACAATAAAGGTCAAATCCATCTATACGTATTAAGCTTACCCTAATGACACGTTGCAACTATTAAGCTAAACACACCTACCTAATTCGATAATACATTGTTGTATTCTGTGCTGTAAAGGCTAGGGCTATGTTATTATTCTTATTACGCCGGATATTCCAGTAGAGACTCAGACAATCGTGTGTTAGACCAAGCGAAGAGATCTGTAGTTTGTAGATAAGGATTGAATGAGTGAGCGCTGCCGTGAAAGGTCACAAAGAGTTCTGTTTACTTGTATGGAATGCCTCTGTGCATTGATTAGAAGGATTGGACTCTTCTTTACGCACACAATAAATGTGAGAGTTAGCATTCAGAGACGTGGAGTGCGTATAGCAATGAGGCAGAAGAATAAAAATAAATGTATGTGTACAAATAGCCACAGCCAGTAAGTTGGAGGTGAGTGATGTGTTATGTCCGTCTGCATTAAGCGTGGGTTGGCTTTTGGCTTCCTTGGCTCAGTTAAATCATTCCAGATAATAGTTGAATGAATGCATTGTGCATTAAATTGTAATTAATGGGAAGGTCAGTTGCTTGAAGACCCCTGAGAAGATGGTTTGAGTCGCGTAACCAACTTGTAACCTTAGCTCACACTAACAGTCAAAGCCAGCATGCAACGGAACGGAGAGAAACCGCCTTGTAGTTTAATATCCCCACTGCTTCACCACTCAATTGCTCATAAATCATTCTGGCCGACCATTTGTGATCCACGATCGTGTTTTCCACCAATTTGCTCTTTCTAACACACATACCTACCTCACCTGCTTATAATACAATACAGATCTAAGTATTAATAGCCGTTTCTCTCGTCTACTACGTATCAAGCACCGCTCTTAGTTTCAATTGTTTACCATTACGGACAACATGCGATACAGATACAGATTTAACATAATGAAGATAAGCACAGCTCTGTTGCTGCATGTCTGAGAAAACTGTTAGTACGGCCAAGACAAGGATGCACTTTGCTATCAGCTAATTGATATAAAATCAAAAATCTTCTAAACTTTGTTTCTGCCGTTTCTAAACTTTCTCCTGAAAACTGAGAAGGCCACAGATATATTTATATTCACACAAGCAGATTTCCATGTCTGGCTAAATCTGAAGTCACGTTCTGGTGATATGCGTTTGGATTTTGGATTTGGCTGCAGATAGTTTCGGCAGGGCCAACCACCCAAGTCAACTTTTCAACTCACTCAGATCTGACCTGACGACTCGTTCCTTTTGAACTTTTACAACAAATTTCTAATTCAAGCCTTTCCGCAAGGACAGGCAACCACAAGCTTTGAAACCCCACTACACATCTAAGAATAAAAGCTCTCATGTATATACCAACCTAACTTCAACCTTCTCACGAATCTCCTATTAAACACTTAGGTAGCTATAAACATCTTATAAATGCTGTACATGTGTCATGTCGTAGTTGTCTTTATTTTGTAACTACGACACAGCTACATAAATACAGCAGTGACAACACTTTAGGACAAGTATACAGAATTCCTTCTGTACCTGTACCTCTCTGCATAATGAAATGAAGTAAGAGAATACGAAAGCTACTAAACCTATGCATAAATCATTAAACCTGTGCATTTGGAATATTTGTCATGTTAAGGATGTTGTTGGTGTATGTGGGATCGGAATAGATCAATGCAATGGTCGTCTTCTGCCATGCTACAGTTTAAGGCCAAAGTGATATCCATCAACTCCAAACTTTACTCACCTCTAACTTTTACTTCATTGAATGTATTTATATACCCCTTTCGTGCTTAAACATTTAAACTAACGAGCTTCTAAACGTAAAATGGTATTGATGGTGTAAAATAATTCGAGTTCTTTTCTATGCATACAGACAGACAGTATTTAAAAGTGAAATGAAAAGTAGGTCAGATTTCAAATTGTTTATTATTGTGTTCATTCTTGACACACCTGATCGAATTCATATTACAACACACAAGAGCTGTAAATAATACTGAAGTGTAAATGAAAGTCTATTTCAATTATACATAATGAATTCTCTCTCGTCATCAACATCCAAATATTAAGTTCAATCCATTCGACACAAGTAAGACATGTGGACTTCCATTGCATTGCTTTTGCATCTTATGTTTAAGTTGAGCTCTTTCTGTTGCTAGTTTAATCGTCCACTTCACTGTTATTTCCTTACTATTGATGTGCATCTGTCCATTGAGTCACCAAATAATAATATTTCGCTAAATAACATTTGCAAACGCCAATGAATAAAGAATAACAGTTGATGCACATCCAATTAAGGAGCTAAGTTTTCTGTACGCATTGCATAATCTCATTCTCATAGCCTCAGTGTAAATATCTTTACACACCATTGACTAACATTACAATATTTATGTAACTAATACGCGTTTTTACAAAGGTGGAGTTGGGCGTGGGGTAAAGTTAATTACAATAAACTATATCAACTGATTATAATACAGTAGTGAGATAATGGAATAATGGCATTAAGGATGGGGGTACAAGTGTGAACATAGGGAGCCAAATTTTGCGACGAGCCAAGGATCATTCATAAATGTGGTGGTTGCGCGCAATTTGATTTTGCACTTATACGGATAAGGGATCAAAATCAGGGAAAAAAGAATCTCCCTAAAAGACAATTCTATGAAAAGAATCAGAACTGGTTTGAATTTGAATGTTTCCACTAAAAATGTTTATTCGAGCTAGTAAAAGAACCAACATTTGGACGCTATGAATTCAGATAAAAATCATTTCTGATTTTGCTTGGCCATTGCGCTCATGGTTAAGAAATATTTAATCAGGTCTGATTCATAGATTCGATTGCATTTTCAGTGTGAGTACCACTAGTATAACAATTTGCGAAGGTACTTCTTGCAAGTGCATATTTTTAATATTGTTATGTATAAGAGCAGAAAATTTATTTATTGTTATTTTTGTTTGCAAGAGGTTCTCGTTATACTTCACAGTTGTACTCATTACATGAGTTAACTTGGAATTCATGGATGCACTCGTAAGTAGTCAAAGGGGTTTGCTGGTTAGATAGGTACATCCTATAATATGTACACGTCAAAAATGTTGCTGCGATACATTGTGTGTGCAGTTATTTTTGAACAAAGTGGGAGTGTTGCTCAAGTAGTGCATACGTTCTGGCTGAACGAAGGAAGGTATGGAATAAATATGTGTATGGGAACAACAGCACAATTTCTTGTGTTGTGTCTCAGTGGCTATTATTCTTCAAAAACAAGTCTGTGGTCTGTATCTCCGCTCGCAAAACTTTATTAGTTGCACATGTCAAAATCAGATCGAATCAAAATCATATCTGCTCACTCTTTTCTACAATCTCTGTACGGGCTTCTCGTCGTCGCCGTTGTGTCCTTGACAAGAAGAAAGAAATTATTCACGAAACGAATTCTTGCAAAGAAAACTTTTGCTTAGTTGCTACCATGATACAATGTAATAACAATAACAATTTGTAACTTCGATCAAATCAATTAATCTGGTATTTAGGACGTAAAACGTTGAGAGAGAGATGAAAGATAGAACATGCAGTCAAATCAAATCAAGCAATTCAATTCAATGTCTCACGATCCAATTGAACGAGTCTTAATGTGTCGCACAGATATAATTGCACAGTACGGAATACAGGATTAGTGTTCCGCCGAGTCAATTTGCTAGGCAGTGTGTCAAATAGCTCACCACGACGGACATGAAGAATAAGTACAAGATCTAGGTTGCTGTAAATTACACTTCATGAGCAGAGCCAGCCACAGACAGTATCTACATGTCTTTCTATTGCTGTTATCATTATTAGCTTCGAATCACTTAATAAGCACTTTCTAACATTGGGCAATTAATTTGCACTTTTCAATTAATATCAACTAATGTTACTTAATTGCACGTTAGTTGCTCATGAAAACTCAGCCACCACAACTGTATCATTGAAAATATTCTGCAGAGCAAATAGAATTTGTTGATGAGGTGCATAAAAGTGGAAGAATCTACAAAACTGCTAAGCTGCATGCAATGATGGATGTGGACGGGTGGTGGGTGGCTAAGGCTAACCCAAATAAAGTTAAATGGCTGCCAGAGTGCATTCGCCGTGTAATTAGACTAATGACCATTTAGCAAATGAAAATCCTCTAGAAGTGTTCTGCAATATTAAATTGACACTATATATAATGTCTAGTACATCGACTCACAAATTGGTTAAATTCTCCATCAACTTCTAATTGTTCGTTGGTGATATTAACAATAATTTCGATATGCTTTGATTTGACTAATTTGATTGCATGAGTGAAGCATTTAGTTTGTGTGTGTTTGTTGTGTGTTACAGTAATCTTAAATTACATTTACATTATGCGACTTTGCCTTTGGCTTATGGCTTTGAGTGTGTCTGTGGGGCCACACGAACCACGCCCGGATTATGACTTTGGCTTAGGCAAGGTAACATCAGACAATGGCAAAAAAGCATAACACAATGAAATGAGTCTACAACCCTTGCAGACTAAAGGTGTTTCTGTTTCTCATGCTGCCTAAGAACCTAAGCAAAGCTGTACAATAATAAATAATAATATCTACACTCACAACTTATGTGAATACACAATAAATTGGCTGTGTACGCTGAACACGTAGTTGAATCATGAATCTCTATACTATGCAATGCACATTGCATGTATACCAACAGCTTAGTGTCTTCTCAACGTTCTTAGCTTTTGCAGCTACTATATTCTGTGTAATTCTACACAACAACAACGAAACGTCAGGATTAGTCTTACTTCTTGTAGCTACACACTACACAGAACAATTTTAGTTGGTTGTTCTGCAATAATTCTGTTATGTTATATGTGCTGTGTTCCTAATACACTTTTGTATTCAGTCTCCATTGTGTTCTATTCACAAAACATTCACTCTTGATTTTATTCTATATTGAACTCTACTGGGCTGCCTGACTGAGTGTTCGAGTTTTGTTCACTTAATTGTGAATTGCATTCCTTGAGTCGATTCTAGAGAGATCATAGCAGTTGCAACAACCAACAGCTCAGCAGCAGCCAAATAGAAGCGTAGGCAGAGAGTCCATTAATAATGCAAGTAGAATATACCTATGACGAACTCATACATTGTTTATTTCTATGAATACATTTACAATGTTGTTAATGTTATGTGCAAAAAATGACCTATTGCGAAAATGCAAGCTACAGCAAGATATTATAACCAATAGTATTATACTGTGCAATAGAGTAGCATAGAATACGCACTAGTTACTAATGGAAGTTCTGATACACAGAAAAGAACAGTGTTTACGTGGCACGTTGCTCAAAAGCCAAGCAGGGTGGCAATAACAGAATGTAAAAGTACAGCAATGTCTTTGGTGGCTGAGCGAGTTGTTTGGCTAGAATGAATAAAGGGGAGAGAGATAGAGTGGAGCCGCAGAAGTGGAGCTGTGCACAAACTAATCGACTTTGTTTGCAGGATTACATTTCACATTTGGATTGCATTACCTTCGTTATTACTGATTAGAAAAAACTTTATGTCATTCTCAACTATCAGCACAACACATAGTCAATTGCCTTGCTTTGATTTCTATTAGTCAGTTTCATTGTAGTTGCCATTGTTGCCTCGTGCTTAGCCATTGCCTCCTATATCCTTACATTCTGCATGCACATGCATACCAATATCTCAAATAAATACACTACATATATTATATTCATGCGCGTTATGTTTATCAAAGCAATGTACGAGAGCGTTCTGACTTTTTTGCTTGCTCTGAATCAAATATCCCTTCGATTTCACTTGGGCAGGGCTGTTCTCAGATTTCCATTTACATCTATCTATAATCTATAAGATATATTATTTCTAGTAGTTTCTTTTATATAAACGCTCACCAGCCTCTCTCCAACCATCGCATGCTATGCACAATGTGGAAGAACCTACAGACTACTTGCATTCGAATATTTTACGTTGTTATATTTTATAAACTGAGCATATTACTTCATATAAATGATGTGGATTGCATTGAGAGAGATGAGGTTCCTTTGTTTGTACCTCCTATTTATTTACACTCTGCTCCAAGCATTTATCTATAATATCTGTAAAGGACAATATAAATCAGAGGCCTTCTCAGTCTCAACACTCAACCGATAAATCAACATACACAACATAACTAATTGTAAACATTAATATCTGTGGGTTGTGTATGCAGGGAATGTGCATACACCGAACATATAGCAAAATATTGTTGTTTGATAAAGGAAAGGATAGTTATTAAACGTTTGTTGTTCTTGTGGTATTTACAGCATGCATTTTGGTGGAAACATTAAAAGATCATTGTGTTTTAAATGATTTGGCTACTGTGGAATTGTGAGAAGTATGTTCGTTTCATTATCATTGTGGTTTTGGTCAAATTATGCACAAAAATTGAAAATCGATTTTAATTTTGATTGAAGAGATTAATTTTTTAGCCCCGTTGAAGGACTTACTGTAGCATATAGCTACATTTGTATTTGCCAATAATAGCAAAGTAAAAAATAGATGCATAAAGGAAAAAATAGACAAGACACTAGTAACCTACAAGTGCGGTGGAAAGCTGAGGTTGGCAAACTAATGACCCAATGATAGAAAATGAAATGAAATTGCCAACAACTGGCATTTTTATTTACACTGTACTCCCACAACTAAAGTAGGTGCTATCTGTTTTAGTATAATATGCAATAGACTTTGCTATGTACCTACTCCCAGTCATACACGTAGTGGCTTTACGCAATAGAGAGAGGTATTCGCTTATAGTCGTATAATTAGTGTTAAGAAAAGTGTAATAAGACAACAAGGGAAGCCACCACCGCACTTGTTTCCTTGCCTTACAAATTGTGCATACGTATCGCAGCAGAGCAATTCATTTTTTCTCATGTAATCGCCGAGAGAAAGATAGTCATTTGCTCTTGGTCTATTATTTGCACGAGACGAGATGAGGATCCCGTTGCGACGACGAGCAAAGCAAATTCCCACAGTTGTCTCGCGCACTCATTTTCCTTTAAATTTATTCTTCCCGTATGTACCTGCACCTGTACATGTACATGATGCATCTACTTTACACGACAGTATACTTCAGGTGTTTGAAGCGTTATTTATTACTATGAGATTGTAATATCAATCTACGACAAAAAGAGACGAGAAGGAGCACCCAGCTTATAAATGTTGCAGTATAATAGTGCTACAGCATAGACACGGAGTAGTGCAGAGTGCAGAAAAAAGGAAGAAAACAGCTCACATAGAATAATGGGGAATTTGTGAAAAGACACGAGAAGCTACGAGTGTTGTTTCATCGTACAAGTAAGTGGAATCATCAAATCGTTGAAATATTTACTGAAGCTTAACAAACAGACTTGCTATTACTGTACAACACGACTACAACATACAGTGCACAGCAGGACCGTAGCCAGGTTTTGGTTTCGAGGGGGACTGTTGTCCAATATCAAAATATTACAGATGACAATTATCGCGTCTAGAGCGAAATGTGTTCTAATTTATTGCTTAATTCGAGTTTAACGCGAATTTTTTTGGTAAAATAATCTACTTTTTAGGGGATTTCGGGGGAGGGCATGTGTCCTAGTGCCCTGCTGCTAGGTTCAACAGTACTAAAGTACCTACAGACTGCAGTGTGCATATGCAGCTGTTATGTGTGCAGCAGCCGAGCCAATGTAGGTGCAAGTGGTTGTAGACACAGTTACTATTTTGGATGTCATTATAGAAAAGCCTAGGTGTCATGCCGTACTTTGAGCTCTAGCACTGTGAAGTGAGCTAAAGAAAATGTTCACCGACTTGGCTTGTCTCTCTGCCTTCCATCATTTGAAACAGATTATAACAACTTGGCCTTAATATTTATCTGCTTACATGGTTACATGTTCAGCGTCTACACGAGCACAAGCACCAGATATAGATAAAACAACTCTGCTCTCCAACCCTCCTAGCACACTGCGCTACTCTTACGTAGTCCTTATACACACAAGATGCTGCGAATTCCAATAAGTATTTTATCGAATGATGTTGTGGCTGTTGCTGGTGAAGTAAAAACTAAGTGCGCAGTGCAGAGCACAGACTTGCTCGTATTTTTCATTTGGGGCACGAGGAGCAGCATTGGACAGTTCACTTGTATAGTTTTATAGAGGTTTAAAGAGATGAGATGAGGCTTCTAAGGAGGTGCAGCTTGTTGGGACTGGGAGAAGGCAGAAAAGCTAAAACTTAGTCATTGTTAACGAAATTGGGTTTATATTCTAAACAATTACAAATTCATCATCTTCTGTGTGCTCTTCTTCTGGCACAGGAGCACATCATCATCGTCGTCCTTCTCGTGCGCCATGCTCTAAATGCAACCTACCAACCAAATTACCAACCGTAAAGGCTTCTATTGCAGAACGTCAAAAGACTTGCGGAGAAACACAAGGCTCAGACTTAAAAAACATGAGACAAAAGCTTCCACGTATGCACATTTACACTCAACTCAACCTGAGACTGAACAAAACACTCTTTTTGAAATCTCAGTCGAATCATCACATTATTTGCACATTATGCATATAATTTTTTTTAAATATCCAAGTTTACACACATGGATTATATACAAGGATATATTTCAAAGAGTCAGAGCAATCTGTTGCAGCTAATGAATTTTCATGTGGATTAAATTTATTTTGTGGTGCCGACGGTGGGGAATGGATATTGAAGTAATTGTTATACTAGTCATAATTTGTTACTGCATACTGGCTCGTTAAATTCCGTTTATGACGGTTTAAGGAAAACAGATTTGAAAGCTACTCCGTGTTTACTTGACGCTTCGCTTGGTCGACGGCGTTAGACTGCTAATTTTTGCAAATATACAAAGTATATGATAGTGATTAGTGCTATTGTGGATTTACTGCATTTCTATTACATATTCGTACACTTATTACTTATTAGTTCATAACTGAGTTAACAAAACGTACAAACATCAGCCAAGCGTGTATAATGTAATTCTATCTCATATACGCTACGAACATCTTACGAATTATTGTACGTATGTATGTGGATTATACTGCTACGCGTTTTGTAAATAATATTCTTAAGTAGAATATTGGGTCAATTCGAATTTGAATGAAAGAAGAATCTTGCTCATCTTCCTCCACAAGGATGACGACGGAATGCATCGTCTACCTGCTGTTCGTACACAAATCACTCGCATTCTATTCTTGTTAAACTGTTTTTGCACACAAATGAAACACAAGGCACATATAAATACTACAAACACCGCAACGCAATGCTGTACTAATAATAATATGCGCTCTGCGAGTATGTATGTGTGTTGAGTTGTTATCTTCAACTAACTTTGCAGCACTAGTAAATCTAACAATAAAAGTTAAGGTTAGAGAATTGGCGTGAAGTGATGATGAAGCTCCTGTAGCTAAACGTAACGTCATTTCACTCTGCACGCTCACAGAACAAGGCAAATGCAATACACACTATAGATGAGTAGTACAGAGAATAAAGCAAAAAATTACAAACTTTTCTTTTCCTAACCTACTTACCAAACAACACAACATTCGAACACAGGACAGCAGATGCTCCTTTCAAGATACAAATACAACCAGAACCAGCTATGCAACTACAACTCTACAGCTAGATATAGACGCTGGGCAGTAGGCACAAAACCACCAGTACACAGTTAATAAAACCTAAAACTTTGTGTTGTGGTGGTGTACAAGCATAAACACCGTGTGTGCATGTGCAGAATACTTTAGACTCCTGTGTACGTGTGTTCTGCTAACTTGCGTCTAAACTGATTCTGAGATGAGTTGAATTGAATTGAATGGCTGTAATATGGACACGACACGACATCAGGATCATTTCTTAAACTCAACCAAAAGCAAAAGAACGAAACAAGACGATAAACAAGCGCCATAATAGACCAGTCCACCAGTGTGACTCAACTCCTGCAAAACATATCCTCATTTCACGTTCACTGCTTTAGGCTTTTATACAACTACAACCACCACAAAACCAAAAACGTTGCAGCTTCTTCCTTCTCATTCCATATATTATACAGTCAATGAGTCAATATGCCAATAACGACAAACACCATACATGTATTGTATACACCACACACAAAATACTAATCTAATTGTATACAGTGTCATGCTAGAAATCTTAATTATAGCAACACCTATTTCAATTTGCGCCTTAAAAATTTAACTAGGTAATCTTGTTTGCAAAGATGAACATGATGATGGACTTAAAAATTACGATCTTACACACAAAAATTGAAACTGAAATAATATTAACATGAATTTTTGTGTGCAATTGCGGTATAAATCGTTGTGGCAATAAGTCTAGTACTATTTGTAATAAGAAGAATGTTCAACTTTTTTCTATGCTATTGGTCATGGCCGTATTAGACATTCAAGTTGGTAGTATTTGTAATAATTGAGCTATTAAGTTAGGACTACCATTTATAAATTATGATACACTAGATGTTTTGTTGTTGCCTTGTTAAATAGTTAGGTAAAAAAACTAATAATAAGTAATAACTGCTGGCTGTGCAATGGAAGTTAGTTTTATTGCTAATAATTAGGTAACTGTTTCATTGGCTTCTTTAGAAAATTACAAAAATATTCATAATAGTATATTTTATATACATGTCATTTGTGTATACATGTGAATGCGTATCTATCTACATACAGTCATTTTACATTTGGTTTCAAATACAAGAGGAGGCGTAGTTGATTTTATGCCAACCTAAAATATACCTTCGTGTATAAGATTATAATTGAACTTGTAAAACAATCGAATTGAACATTCAACCTGTAATAAAAGCAGACTTAACTGCCTGACTTGGCATGTAACATGGATACTTACAATTTGTTAAGGCAAGCAGAATTATAGTTGAGTTTGTATTTAATTTTACAAATAATGAGAGAAAATTGAGCATATATGTTTTTATAAATTGAACAGAAATGTGCTAAGTGGTTAGCTGTCACTGGACGATTTGTAATTGATTGACATGACACCTGCCTCCTCACACCTGAGTTGAGCTTAATTGTTAATATTTGTCTCGTAAATATATCTTCACATTTCTCTTAACATCAAACGCATTCGACTGTGAGCTCTGTACGAGGAAAAAGAGTGGCAATTGAGATTCCAAGCTCGTTTCATCACTCAGTCAGCTAATTTCGATTTCTCTTGCATATGAATTGACTGCATTTTAACATTAATTTAGCTCTTGGCTCACTTACACCAAAAACACAGCGTCTACGTCCATCCCTCTAATAATAAAGTCATTGTACATTGTACCACTCGATCAAGACAGCTAGAAACTATCGCTAGTAGCATAGCTATACTTTCGTGTTTAGCTGCATCTGTACTCTGTACTACAGCTAGAGCAAATAGCAATTTTGCCTGAAATCAAATTAACGCCCAATTTTTTCAACAATTCCACCAGAAGTAATACAAGACATTATTATACAGAAATAGGAACACGATGTAGCCAATCAGAGCACTCCATTTTGATGGAATTAGTGGAAAAATTGAGCGTCAATTTTATTTCAGGGCTAAATTGCTATTTGCCCTACCTTTAGTGCATGCAGATGCAGCTAAACATGAAACTATAGCGATGCTGCTAGGTAAAGCCCAGATGGATTGCACTCGAGCATAGCTGAAGGATATATTAAGATATTCCTGTACTCAATATTTATACTCATATCGACGAACAACTCAAGGGTTCATTTGCACTAACATTGACACGTTCAATCAGTCAAATGCTAATAGCTTCGTCGAAGTACTACGAATCGTTGTTATTTTTGTCACCGATATTTGCCATAAGGCTGCTACCACAATCTCTGCACTGAGATACTCGAATATTTTGTTAGGTTTCAATTACAATAAAATTCATTAACGCATGCACAATCAATGAATCAATCAACCAGAAATGAGTATAAGATTACACATTCATTCATAGGTCCATAAATTGATTTAGGTATACAATATACACTCATTTTTATTTTTTACATTTACAAATGTGCCAATAGTTCAGTTGCAGTTGCTTGACCAACATATTAGATTTACAATGCTCTTTACAATGCTCTTGTGGCATGCATGCATATGTTGTTGAAATATCTGATATGAAGTTGATTTCTTTGCAGATTGTGAAATTTTCTAAACTTTAACGACTACATTTTCAACACTATTTAAAGCAATATTGCATTCATCCTACTAAGTTATTAAATAGATAGTTAAATTGGGGGCATTATTACTATTTATAGTCTTACTAATGTATACATCATCATAGCTTCTGGCTTTTATGATTTGTGCATGAAAACATTATTGTGTTAAAATTACCTTTCGAGTAAGAAATCCAATTATTAGAAATCCGAGAGTAAGCAAACCACTGTTCACTTGAGAATTAAAGCACAAATCATTAGGTCCTCCAGGACACACAACACAACTCAATAACAATTTCCAACTCACAAAGAAAGTGACAAACTGAAATTATTAGAACTCACTGCACCAAAGCATACACGTCAAACGCTCAGCTAAAACCAAACACAAAAGTAGTTCCTCCAAATGAGAATCGAGAGAATTTAGCAAGAACTGTATAGCTACACAAGATCCAATCTAGAAATTTAGGCAATGAAGCATTAAACTGAATTTTCAAGTGAATACTACAAAACGCGAACACTAATGAAAGTGAGGATGGGGATGTTTGGAGTTGAGTTTTGGGTGCACACAGAAACTTTTGTCGACAAAAGAAGATATGATGTAAATGAAGAAGACAATTTGTTTGAGGATGTTGGTTAGTAGTAAAGTGGTTGGTGAGGTTTGTTTGTGATGTCGTCAGAGTATTTAGTAAATCGTAGAGGTAGAAGATGAAAAGAAAGTTGAGTATAGCGAGTGTCCGGAGCGAAAAATGAGACGTCTGTGTCAGGCCAAGTACCTGATGAAACTAACTAACATGAGAATAACATAACTCTACCACCTGACTCGCCGTACCTGCAAACACATTCAAGCCAACTCTTTCTAAACCATAAAATAAAAAAATATCTCTTCTGTGTTAAGCTCATAGCTCTCTATCCCACCACTACATAATATAACAACACACTATCCAATCTCTCCTTATACTCAGCCACACATGCCAGCCATACATAAATATATAATCTGTACATGTACACAATGCAATGTACGTATAAGCTATAGGTGTCTTGTCTTGTCTGTGTATTTTGTCTATCTTGAGCTTTGCATACCACCTATTCGCTTGTTTCCTTCTTCTAGTTCTACATAGAGTTCTATCTGCAACACAACGTTGTTGTTACCCCACACTCACAACTCACGAACTCACCCACACTCACTACACTCGTCTCAACTCACCTCAATTCAACCAACGTGTTCGTACCTTTGCTTCTCACAATATAACTATTGCGTTGCAATCATTACTCTTTCTTAGTAGATGCATGCACAGATACATATACACCTTAGCATTAAGTTACATGCTGTACTCATTGTAAGTGTAGTGTACTTCGTCAGTCTCTGTCCATACAGTGCCACGATGCACAAGCCTCGCCTCGAAAACATTCTTCGTATCTCAAACGCTTATTTATTACCGTTCTCTCTGCAGTTAACATAATTTAACTTGCATATTCTTTAAATAACAATAAGGACACCTATAAACAATGTATGTATGTGCCCCAGCTTCTTGGTAGTAGGTGGTGATGTTAGTAGTAGTAGTAGTCTAGTAGTACACTCACTTGCCTCTCCATTCCATTGCGCTCTTTTCAGGTGTTTTGGAAATCTTAAGACATTGCCTTTACAACTGTAAAGTTACACACATAACAGAATACTAGGCAGAGTAATATCAATCCATTTATCTTTTCTGACGTGCAAGCCACCTCGCAAACGATTCTCCAACTAACTAAACAACTTTAGTTAACTCAGTTGTTGCAGTGATGCTACAGTAGTCGACTACACAACCACAATTACATCCTAACAAACACTAACCCCTCTAACTGACCTACAATCTCTAACTATTCAACACAACTAACAGAGTAACACACCTCCAACTTCCTTTTGTTGACAACATCCCTGCCTACTATCAGCAGTTACTAATGTGACTCCTGTTATTATGTTAATGCACTCGAAAGAAAGTGTAGGCTCCTAGTAGCTCCTACCCTTGTAATCAATTGTATTGCATAAAATTCTTTTAAAGAAACTCTTATGTTTGTGTCCAACAAATTCATTTTATATCATACCTACTACTAACACTACCAGCTTACCTAAGCATGGTGCTTTAGAATGACGTTTTTATACTCTGTAGATAGAATAGGTAGGCATAGTAAGGTAGGTATACTTACACCGCAAAATTGACATGAGACGAATGTAATATTAAATTAAAATATAATAATTGAATGAGAGATACGGATTTTCCAAAGGTCTCAACTGTGCATAGGGATTTTAGAATGCAATGAGTTCATATGACATCACCACTAAATCATCATCGCTTATTGATGGGTAAAGGTTTACGTGTCGGTTTCATTTACTCGCACTTACCTTTACATTCAAGTACTGATAATATTTAATATTACCTAACCACATAACATACCTAATTATTATTCATAAAATGTAGAATTTACGTAGAGACTAAAGGACTCTTTTTAATATATCTGTGAATTCGTGAAAAAGTTTTTCAAAAAACCAACTGCACACGATGAAAGAGATCTGTAGACATAACAAACAACTGTCTCAAACCTTGGAGGAAAATTAGAGTAATAGAAAAATGATAGGATGGTACTTGATTTGGGGGAAATAGAAAAAAATTGAAAAATCAGGAGAATGTGGAATAGCAAAAAATAGATATATTATTATGCTATATATATGATATATAGGATGTTGGACAAAAGTTATGGGATATAATAAGGAAAAGCAAAAAAGTCGACCCCATGTTTAATTGGACCTTTGTCCAACATCCTAGATCACATCTGGAAAGTTTAATTTTTATTTTAGCATTTTTATGGTGAAAATTTTCATGCAAAATATCGTTCTTCAAGATCCACCCAAAAATGACGCCTTGTGTTGAAAAAGACAGCCACCCCGATTGTTTGATAAGCATTTTGTAGTTAATCAATTACCACATTTGATTTACCACTTTTTGGATTTAGAGTGAATCATTTCCGATGTTTAGTATTTGTATACAACAGGAAGATATAGATGAAGAGAATCACAATTAGGATGCATGATTATTGGCGTTTGATAGTTTAGCACTGATTGTGAATCAAAGCAGATTGTTTTGGAGATTGTTGAGAATGACGATAGAAAGAAATGGAATCAATACACCTACCTCTATAACTTCCAAAAATAAACTGAAAGAATGAAATATTTTCATGCTTGGTTAAACACCAAGAGAGCGTCGCTGTAAATTAATAATGAGGTGGAATTCGTGATAAATAATTTTGTAACTCATTTACAACACGTGCAGGAAGACAAGTGGATTTACAAATCCTGATGAAGACTATAATAATAAGACATTCGAGATGTAAAGAAATCTTCTCCCGTCGTGATCTGAAACAGAGGGAAATTTCACACCAGGAAATTTTCATGTTAGGGCTGTAATTAGTAATCAATTGACCAAATCAACATAACATTATGAGTCTGAGGTACACCCATGGATTGGAGAATTGTTTTGTATATTTGTTTACTCTAACATTCTTTTGCATTTCAATTATTACTAAAATTTACAATATAAATTGGTGTTCTCAAACTCGTTTAATATACAAATAATATGGATAGGTAAGTATAATAAAATATAGTACCTACTACCTACTAGAGTTGGAAACGGACACGATTTTATAGATCCGTCCCTAACCGAACCCGTTTTTCTGTGGCCTAAATAGTACCTAATTAAGCAACCTATGCTTCGTATAGGTGCCCCCACGATTTTGGGGGGCCTCCAACCATGGGGATATTTAATAAAATGTGACCTTAGAAGTCAAAAGACCTGACAATTTTTGGCTCTATATATTACATTTATTTTGGCCCAAAATGCATTTCTTGCAAAGGGGCCCCCAATTTATAGTTGCGCCACTGCCGAACCCGACCGGAGCACCATCATATCATGGTTGCATTGCATACCTCACTTCTGTCACTACACTATGTGCCTCTTTATATTCATGGTCCCCCTTGAATTTCAATTTTGCTTAATAATAGCCGGGAATATAAATATAGGAAATACACTACTGTAAGAGTAGAGTAAACTAAATCCGAGCGACCATGCTGCGTAGGAGATGAACGAAGATGTAATTTTATTTGTTCCCGTTTTAGATGACATAATATTCGTGACACATGACATTGTTCTCTCTGTGAAACATCAACAACTTTATGTTATATGATTATTCTTAGCTCATCAGCTACAACACTGTTATAGGGTTTGTATAAATGGAATTGTAGAATGAATTGTATGTACGTGCAATGTGGACTGTTGAGAAAGTGGTCCTTTTTAATCAAAACAATCTTCTGTCACTGAGCAATTACAAGGAACATGCACAAAGCTCTTGTTCGCCATTCATGAATAAACTCTTTTTGTTTCACAAGACTATCTTCACTTCAGTTCAGATATTCAGGAAGACGTTTTGATAATGCCTTTCTTTTTCTCACCGGTTCCACTATATTGCTATTTTATAGTATTGAAGACTGCAAACAGTTGCCGTTATCGCAAAAAGCTACAATCGTGTGGTGCAAAATTACAGATTGATTAACTAATGGCTATTGCAATGGTTTATTTGAAGGTGTGATACATTTGCTCTATTTCTGTGCAGGTACTTTCATTCAATCACTTTTAACACTCCTCGCAAAAAATTGATTTCCCTACTCACTCACGGAGCTTGCTCTCTATTAGAGTATTTTACAAAACCCAAAACCCAACTTAACCCAATCGGGATTGGGTTGGGTTACCAATTTCAGACTTGTGGGTTGGGTCGGGTTACATAAAAATGGGTTGAGGTTGGGTTGGTTTCTAATCTAGTTTAGTATTTACAAAAAATAATATTATGCTATTATTTCTCTAGATTTAAAAAAAACTAAAAATGAATGTTGCATTAACATATTATAGTTTACTCTTTTTATAAATTAAAACTCTATTTTTTAGTCTTCCAGCCATAAAATGTAACATGGGACTGTATTTGACTGGGTTGGGTTCCGTAACATTGGATTGGGTTTTGGGTTGCAAAAGCAATTATCTCATCGGGTTTTGGGTTGACTTGGATCGAGAAAATTGGAGGGCGATTGGGTTGAGTTTGCAAATGTCAACCCATTAAATGCTCTACTCTTTATGTAGTATTATAGATTCTGACGTTCTGCACTACATCTATTACCATCCTGCCTCGATCCCACGTACCAGCCAACTAATTCTCGTAACAGCAACAACTCTTCAAGCGAATGTCGTATAATCATACACTAACAAAAATTTCAATAAAAACTTTAACATCAGAAAACCAGAGCATGTAAACCGTTTTCCTGTTGAACTACTAATTATGTATAAACAACTTATGCAAAATGCGTGCAAAAAATTTGCACAAGAAACTATTTGCTTAAACAAGGGTAGGAAATTATTATTTTTAAAATTAGACTAGTGGTTTCTTGCAGACACAGATCACGGACAGAGAGGCTGGGGTTGAGGGTATAACACTTTTATAGGCCTCTACAGACCGAAGTTTGGGTTCGGTGAATAGCTTCTTACTCACGTAATAGCTCCTATTCTCGATTCCTCAAAACCTTCCTTTTTGGATTTTGTGAGAAATAATTTTAGAATAAGGCTTCGTAAAATTGGTCCTCCACCATAGTTTGAACTGACGTAGTTCATGAACCAAACAGCATTATGAGTTTATTATTAACATCATTGTCAAAGTTAAAAAACCATACATGAAAATAACCTTTGAAGTCTCCGTTTTTGATTGATATTTATCGCAATTCATAATTCGGTTTTGTGCATGTACTAAAAATATTTTTGTGCATGTACTAAAAATATTTTTGTGCATGTACTAAAAATATTATTGTGCAGTGCATAGTTCGGTAAGTAGTTCGGTCTGGTTCTCGAGCTATAGGTTTTCAAAAACTTGTATTACTTAAGAAACAGCCTGTACATGGTTATGCTGCATATTATTATGTATTTGAGAATAGATGTTTCGTCAGTGTTGGCATGTGTGACATAATTTTTAAGCAATATAATCAACCTTGACTTAGTTTACCTTGAAGCTTTTGCAGTACCTACCATATGTTTTCTGTGCGGTCGAATCATTTTTTAGGACAATTTCGCATGATTCTCATCAAATTGCTTTTTAAGCACAACTTTCATTCACTTTAAAGGGTTTTAACAAATCAAAATACATTTATATGTATATTAGATACATTAGATTGTGTAAAATTTGAATAAAATTAATAGCGTAATTTTCAACTTTTGGACCTTTCGGTGAAGGACGCCTTGAAAAGGTGTATAAACACGCCCTGCACCACATAGACGAAAAAATAAACCTGGAATTGCGGATGAACGAAAACAACTACATAATAATATGTATAGAAAAGCAGGGAAACCGAGAAAGACAAACGCGTAAAAGAAGCCAAACAGGGGAAACTTAACTAAACAAATGACTGATTCTCAACCTAATGTGTAAGGCCAGCAATTCGATTTTTCTATGAATTCACCCTAAACCAGAAAAAATTGACGATCATACTGAAATATCCTGGTTGATGCATTTTGTCCATTAATACAATGCACTCGTAAATTACTTTCCGGTATATTCTACGAACGCTAAGCCACCTTCATTATTATCAGTGAATATGAAATCCTGAAGGAATAGTTTCCCTCTAAAAATGAAACTTATGGATATTGAATTAGTATAGATAGAAATTGCATGATTCAAATCATTCAAATGATTAAGTCACAATGTTGTCAATTTGGGCTTCAAAATTTCTCTTCTTTAGAAGAAAATTCTAATAATAGTATTAGCATAATTTTGGATCTTCAGGATCTTTTAGAGCTTACAAAGCAAACTTAAATATGAAGATGCATATCCTCTGATGCAGAAACTCGTCAACCAACTTTAATCTCCCTTTTCTAAATCTGAAAATAAAAAAGGTATAGATTGTGAGACCTATAGCTTTCATCAACAAGTTTTAGCCAAAAATTGAATTAAATATTCCAACGTAATTATTATTAAGTTTTTTTCTTTTACTGTCCAATTACTAGTTATCAAATCAAAACTTGTTTCGTTGCCAAACCTCACGTAGAGTTTATATTTGAAAATTGGACTCACACCAATTTTCGATAAAACAAATATCAGTCCTTGTGTTGTATGCACCTGCTACAATGTGCAGCGGCTGCACATACATATCAAAACGTTGCGCACTGCAGCGTGACAGTTTACTCAAAAAAAATATTTTATAACGACTCTTCTTACTCTCAGAGTTAGGAACAACAACTAGTACTTATGCAAAGGAAAAGTCGAACATGGAATGACCCAATTAGAATTGAATTCGCAGCCAAACAATATCGTCATCTCAAATCCGTACTTCAGAACTACAAGAACGCTGAGTGAGTAAAGTGAGTGTATGCATCTAAAAATCATCGTTTCAATCAGTCAGCCTCACACGCCTCAATGAGTTTGCAAACAAGGTAAACACTTGAGACAAGAATGCAGACTTGGGGACTTTATTAGTGTTAAACAGAAAACACTTTTATCTAGTAGTGTAGTTTGCTGTCTGCTGTGGATATACAAGCAGACTGTCAAAATGTATTTCTTTCGGTCAACAAAGTAGCATTATTAGGGTGACTGTTACACACACATGTAGTCGACACAATACCTACAGAATTCCACTAACACAGAAAAAGTAATAAAATTAGCTTAAGGCAGCTGGCAAATCCTTAGAGGACCGCTTTCTACTCTTGTGATGTAGATTTAAAGCTGATGTAAAATAAGGAATGGCCACTGGTCAGTAGAACTCCATCATGGAATGTTGCTACAAATGTTTAATACTGCTGCAAGTCATTAATTCAGCACGTATATAGTTGATATTCTAGCATACGGCACACGTATTCATTAAAGTGAGAGACTGCATCAAAGCGATTTCCAATTCCAATTTTCTTCAAATGCTTCAGCATTTTCTTATACCTGTTCGTAAATCTACATAGTCACTTTATTCCTAATATTTTTAATAATTTCGTCACAAATACCCTTCTCACAGCAATAAAAGTCTAATCAATTCAATGCTAATGTTCGCCTTAAACTAAAGCTTTCCTACTATATCACAGATTAAAGAGATACAGATTGTTTACTCACTTGTACATGTTTGAGGCCAATTTCTCCCAACAGCGCTAGCTAATTGAAAAGTAGAAACACTTTCAACTTAAGTTTAAGTTAAACTTTACTTGCCCATCACAAATTTACCAGTGGCAGAGGAATACACTGAAAAATTACATTTTTGCGGCCATTTGAAGTTGAAACTACTTTGAACTTAAGTTAAAACGAGTCTAAATCCACTCTAAGGAAAATTCTCCGTATTATGACATTTCACGAGGGGTTTTTGGCAATGTTTATAAAACTATTATTTTCGTGAATGCTTGTAGGTGCCAATTCTTTCATACTTATATTAAACACCCAGGCTGTCGTTTTAGATCATAATTCTATATAATATGTTGATTTCATTGTTATCCACGGATGCATGAATACCATGACGTAATTTCTCAAACTTTTTGAATTCAAAGTGAATTCAAAATCATATAAAAGCATCCACTTAAAGGTTATGTACATTACACAACCCGGGTTCCTTACAAAACCTGCTTTAAAATGAATTCTCCGTATCTGAAAGTATATAGGTTCAAAAGGATTCCATGAAATTTGACTTCCTTAACGCAACTCCAGGGCCTTATGAAATAAAAGTTAAAAGCGTTTTTTCAGTTGCGAAAAATTCAATTACGAGTTATTACATTCATTCCTATTATTTTGTAATTACATCAGTGTTACAAGTTACATAGTTTTCCATAATCTTGTACTTTATGAAACGGTATTTGGAAACAGACAGGACTCCTTAATTGTGTAGCATCCCACCAAAACTGCCCTACTTTCCTGACATTAAATACTTACATTTAGTAGGAAAGCTTTAGTTTAAATAACTTTCCTTACATTTTTTTCAAACGTGTTCTGCGCTCTCGATTTTTGTTCCCTCTTAATCAAAATTCTGCTTGCAGCTACTTTGTTAAACTCATTTATGTACCTATACAATTTCAAACGACTCAACTGAACCAATCCTTACGGCATTTGTTCATTTCAATACAAATTGGTTTACGTAGGTGCTTTTATTTTACATCCTTGCACCTTGTTCTTTACTTCAACTACCGGTAGCGACTGATGCTGACCTACCGCTATATTAATTGTCGTTGTGATTAATAGTCAAGCTACAACAGTTGGGATTTCGGATTTCTTGATGCCAAATAATTTTGAACAACTTTTAGAGTAATATGATGAGAAATTTTACAATACTCTATCTTTGCAAACAATAGGTGCATGTTGTCACAAAGTATTTCGTTTGTTTATTTATCACATGAGGTATGTAAATAAAAAACATTTCAGCAATTCAGTACATTTATAAGTATTAGGGAAACAAATTCAACAGTGCTACTTTTCATAATAATTCGAATTAATGATTTCATTATACATACATATATATGAGTTTGGGAATGATTATTAGGTGAAAGTTATATATTATATTATAAAAGAAAAACGGAACAATTTAAATTCTCGTGAGACGATGGTTGAAAGTTAATTTTGTATAATCATATTATAATCACATAATTCACATAGGTACACCAACAGACGACTTGTTCATTTTTATATCCAATGCAGTAACGCTTTACCATAACAAAGGACAACTACATCCACAAAGACGAAAGACTACAAAGGACGATGAGGTAACAAATAATTGGAAGTGCATTAACAAAGTAAACAGTTGTGCGATATTATTATACTTTGGTATATACGCAGAGCAATATTACGTGGAGCAGTCCACATGAAACGTGATTTACATGGTTGCTAATTCCTTCTTTGTTGCATTGTGTTGCATGTGCAATGCTTTTGTGGAGAAAATCAAGTTTTATGAATGGGGTTGGGGACATCATCCACTGGTTCCATCATGATAAAGGAAAGCGAGAATGATTTTGAAGCCCGAGCGAAAATGACAACTCGGTGACATTCATTAGCACACATTATTTTGCATTTCATGCAGACTTGATTCTACCAAACAGTCATTCCACGGTAGTTTAACGAGAAACTCTATATACATGTTGGTGTGTTGGGTGAATCACGGTAAAGCAGATTGAAAATATGCGGTTATTAGTATTAGGCATTTTTCAATATTAAGTTTTGCACTTAGATAATAATTTTAGTATCTGTATATAGTGGAGGGTCTAAAACCCTGATACCCAAAATTTGAAAGCAACTGTGAACAAGAAAAACATACGTATCAGATAATTTCATAATGATTTTAATGTCGTTGACTTTTCAATGAAACTTCTTTGCCATACTTTGCGGTTCAGCAGTCAACTACATAATCAAGAAGACATATTTAAGTAATATATACAAGTAATATTTCTTATGAAAAAACCCTGCACATACATAAATACTAAATACCATGCTAGCTGTGTACACAGAGCCACGTGAACCAATAATGTTCAATAAGTTTGATAAATTTTAATACATATAATAGACCCTATATTTTACGTTTCGTACCGTGAAAAAAACCGCTTTCCCAAAACAACTGATTTGTACTCAATTTAAATGCCCATGGTTCACACATAATTGTCATGTAGTTAGTTTCTCGACTTTCCCCATGTAGGGGGTGGGGGCGTGTATTATACGTCCAAATTTGTGCGGGCTGCCATTTCGTCATTTTTCAACCAAATTGGCTGCAATTTTCAGAATGTGTAGTCCGTAGTAATAGCCAACAACAGTTTTTGTAATTTTGAAATTCAACGTTTACATTAGCGCCAAAAAAATTTGAAATGTTTTACAGTGCGAAAAATTGTAAAAGTCAATTTTTAATGTTTATTTTTGATTATTATTTATATGTTGATTTTGATGTTGATTTTGATCTTTAAAAACAAATAAACATTAAAAATTGACTTTTACAATTTTTCGCACTGTAAAAAATTTCAATTTTTTTTTGGCGGGAATGTAAACGTTGAATTTCAAAACTACAAAAACTGTTGTTGGCTACTACTACGGACTACACATTCTGAAAATTGCAGCCAATTTGGTTAAAAAATGACGAAATGGCAGCCCGCACAAATTTGGACCTATAATACACTCCCCCACCCCCTACATGGAGAAAGTCGAGAAACTAACTACATGAAAATTAAATGTCAACAATGGGCTTTTAAATTAAGTACAAATCAGTTGTTTTGGGAATGCGATTTTTTTCACGGTATGAAACGTAAAATATAGGGTCAACAATAGTTAATCCTAGCGGGGTTCACTCCCGAAAGCTGTAGAATTTGTTCAAGGAAAACGATTTTTCTTTGCAGAATGTTAATTTTTGTATAAAAATATTCTCAGAGAATTTATCTAGGACTGAACAAAGCATGAACGTAAATCAAACTTAAAGAAATAATAATTTTCAGCCCTAGAAATATTCCCTAAGAATATTTTTATACAAAAATTAACATTCTGCAAAGAAAAATCGCTTTCCTTGAACAAATTCTACAGCTTTTATTCAGGAGTGAACCCCCGCTAAGATAAATTGTTGTTCTAGGGTGACTTGGTTTGTTGGTCGTACTGAAAATTTAAGAATACCCGTGTAACGGGTAGTTTTTTCTAGGTGTTTATATATTAAAAAAATGAATTCACTTAAACTAACTCGAAAAAATTTGATGTAATTCCAAAAAGTTCCTCTGAATTTAAAAAATGTCATTTGAAAGATAAGATCCGACGTAGTATATCCTTAGTATAAAGGATAAAAAAAGAATGTTTGTAGGAATAAATTATTTGTATTAGTGAATGATGGATGAGACGATATTGATTAATACATCCTTGTCGACCAAATTATATGAAGTGAAGTTTCATGTTTTATATTTTATTTCAGAAAGTAGTATTGAATGCCCGCTACTGTCTAACACATTAATCTCATAAATGGCTTGGCGAATACAGACTGGCGCATTAGAGTTTCATTTATAGAGATGGTTTAAGGTCTCAGGGTGGGGATTTTTGCAAATTTGGCCCAAATTTAAGTAAAAATCGCGCGTAGCGCGAAAAAATTTGCGCTTTTTTGCATTTTTCAGCAAAAATAACCACTTTTTTGGATTTTGGGAGAAATGTACTAACATATAAGATTCTTTACTTAACTAATGACTTTGACCATAAGTGAAAAATTAAGACTTATAAGATCACGGTTGTCACGGTGACTATTATTAAAATTCAATATATAGGCCAGTCATCCTGGCCCGGCCTTTTTGTGTCCCGGCCGTGAGGACGTTCCTCACCCCCCCCCCCCATTGTTACGGTACTGAGGAATATTGCATTCTACTGATTAGTTGTAAGAGGGATAATATTATATTATTTAGCATGCAGTTAAATTAATTAATGTCTAAAAACTAGTTAACTATAAATATACCAGGATTGAGAAATAGTAGACCTTTCTTTGTAAATTATCACATTACCAGGAAAAGAAACTGTGATATAATGACCTATTAAATTCTTTTCTAACCTAGAAATGAATTTTGAAAACTGCCGACAACAGAATATACACGTTCACATTGAAGTAGGATTAAATATGTATGTGTGCATTAAAGCTTTCTAATAAATTAGACACTCAAACATTATACAAATAAGCAGTGACGTTTTATGAGGGGCTTAAGGGGCTGAAACACCCCCACCCCTTATAAATTATTGTACCATATACACTAGATAAAATCGGCTGTCTCCCAAAAATCCCTAAAAGGTTTTTGTCCTAAAACTGAAAACAATTCCAAAAGTTTATTTTGACCCAAATATGCAAAATTTTTCACGCTACGCTCGAATTAAATGTATATTATATCCAGCTAAATTAGTAGGAGGTATCCTACTAATTTAAATGGCTTTATGTAAATAGATTGTGACTCCAATTTGCTAAATTTTTTCGAGCTACGCTAATCTTTAAACAATAAGAGACCACAAATGTGTCCTTCATATTAGGCAGTTTGCGTTGACACATGATTTATAAATCTTATAGAATTTATAAAACTTATAAGAATTATAGCTCCAAA